>JXCR01136691.1:139500-185509 GCA_002079205.1 Phalaenopsis hybrid cultivar | reverse complement strand
GCCGACGGCGCCAGACTAGCGCCGACGGCGCCAGACTAGCGCCGACGGCGCCAGACTAGCGTCGACGGCGCCAAAGGCGGTTCAGCCCTCATTTTTAGAAGTTTTGATGCATTTGGACGATTTTTGAAAAGTTTTTGGAGTCACCTCTTAGAGAACCGACCTTGGGCTTTATTTGAGGCTGAAATTTGTCACGATATAGACTCATTTTCACTCCAAAATTTTCCACCACTCTCAATTTTCACCATTCTTCATAACCCATCTTCATTCCACCACCATATTAGAGTCAATTTGTGTTTTTTCTTTTATATTTTAGAGTTTGTGTGGTGAGATTTAGTGTAAAACTTTCTGTAAGAGTGTTGGAGAAGGAGAAAATTAAGAGATCTTCTTCCTGCATTTCTAAGGAAAGGCTACAAGAGATTTACTTTGAGAAAGAGTTTCAGATGAGTTTTGTTTGTTTATTAGTATTGTATGAACTTTTTTAATATATAAAATTTGTGTTTTGTTGTGTCTTTCTCATGAAGTCTGAGTAGTTCACTCTATCTTTCTCCCTATTCTGAGATATGATGAAATACTGAGTAGTTCCCTCTATCTATCTCCATACTCTGAGATATGGTGAAATGAAGAGATAATATGAATGTGACAATATTAAAATATAAAATCTCTGAGATATGGTGAAATGAAGAGATAATATGGATGTGCCAATATTAAAATATAAAAAAAATTGTGATGATTTTTCAACTCCAGAAATGAAGAGATAATATGGATGTGCCAATATTAAAATATAAAATAAATTGTGATTATTTTTCAACTCCAAACTTAATTTACATTTTGATCTGGCCAATTGAATTGTTAAAATATGTTGTGAAACATATGATATGGGAAATGAAATATGAGTTCTACAACTGAGTGAGGATCACATTTGATTTCATGAAGGAGAAATTTATTCATGGAATTAAGTGCAAATAAATAGGGAAATATTCTTTGTTGGGTGTAGAATTGGAGAATCTTTAGGGTGACAGACTTAAATCCCCAATTCATTCTTAATGTTTAAAAACTAAAGCTAGAGTTAGCCTTGAGGTGAAGGGAAGTGGGAGCTCTGGAGTGGGAGCCGGTATCTTCCTAGCCTAGCCACGGATTTAGGGACTAAACCTAGGATTAGCCAATGAATTTCTATGCACTGTATCAGGATAGAGAATTATAATTGCTCCTATTTTGCATAATACATATTATAAATATTTATCTCATCTCATTTCAACAAAACCTCATTGTAGTGGGAAGGATGCTTTTTCCATAAGAAATCTTCATTACATAAACATAGTTAGTAGATTAGTATTTACTTTTTAAACTTTTCATTTGTGTTTTATTAATAGTTAAGTACTTTAGTTTTAATAAAATCTCAACATTTGAAATTAGTGATAGTGATTTCATTTCATTTTCTGTAAATTTCCTAGTAAAACTTATCATTGCTAGTTTACACCTTCCCTGTGGGATCGATATTTTGGGCTTAAATAGAAAGTCATTTATTACTTGATAATGATACGTATACTTGCATAGAGTCCCATTAATAATTGCCTATAATTATATATATTTTACACAACTTACTTTTCATACAAGGATCAAGTTTTTGGCGCTTTAGTGGTGTTAACTTCATAAATCCTTACATATAAAAAATTGGGATCATCCACACCAACTCGTAAGTTGCTCCTATCAAATATCCTACACACTCCACACATCTCAAATAATTTCATCACAATCTCTCAATTAGCTCTTGTCAATAATTATACTAATCTTTTTTTTCTTCAGTTATCAAATCAAGGATTGGACTATTCAACAACTTCTTCAAGGACCATGTCAGAATGGACTATACCCAACTCAACCACCTCCTCCAAAGCAAGCAATGATCTCCACCTCCACAACCACTGAATTTTGGCACAAAAAACAAAGCCACACCAACACCAACATTCTTCTACTTATTTCAAAACCATGTCATACTCTATGTAATTCCACTCTAACAATGGTGAGGAATATACAAGCTAGCAATTTCAAGACCTACTAAACTCCACCAACATTATACATCAACTTTCATGCCCCCATAACCTTGGACAGAAAAGGCTCCCCAAACATAAACACAACTACATACTTGAAACCACCAGAACAATCTTTGTCGATTCCAATTTCCCACAGTTCTACAGGCTCAACACAATACTCACAATAACCTACCTAATAAGAATATTTCCCTCTCCCAACACATTTAATAAATCACCTTATCAACTACTACATAGTCACTCACCCAACTATTCACTCCTCCATGCCTTCGGTTGTGCATGCTTCCAATAAGCCCGACCCAAAAGCGGCACAATGCATATTCTCGACAATACCTAAGGCTACAAATTTCTTAACCTTGAGAGCAACAAGATAATCATATTACAACATATCTGCTTCCCAAAAACCTCCTTACCGTATAAATCATAAATCATTCACCCCCTACACCACCGACACCTCCCATCACTCAACCACTCCTATCACTTCCCACCACAATTCTCCAAATGTCTCTCAATCACCACTCCACACTATTTATGCTGCCTCTCAATCCTCCCCAGCCGAATCTATACCATTTGATTCAATTCTCACTACAACAACTATAATCAAGTCTATATTGCCTCCTAATGTACCTAAAATATATGTATTTTTAGACTTGTATTTTATACTCATTTTTGGTGATATTGCGCTTTAAAGGAAGGTTATTTTCATGTTTTATTTTAGGTTGATGTTTTTTAGCACTTGGAGTAAAAAGGATGGAATTTGGAGTCAAAATAGCATTTTGGAGAGAAATACTCAGCGTCGACAACATTGAAGTCGGTGCAGGGGTAAAATCTAGAAGATTCAACAAATATGGATACTTTTTGAAGAGTTATTTAACACACCTCTTAGAAAACCAACATTATGCTCTATTTAGATTGGAAATTGATTCGAAAAAGGAGTCTGCTAATGTGTCATTGAGTTTCCTTTAGTGTTCCATTATGTGTATTGTGTAGTGTGGTGAGTCTAAGTGTGATTTCTCGTAAGAGTTATTGGAGAGGGAGAGAAGTGAGAGATTTCTACTTCCTTACACCTTCGAGGAGAGAATCAAGAGTCTTATGAAGAGAGAAAGAGTCTAAGAGGAGCTAGAAGGGATTTGCTTTGAGAAAGAGTTAAAGATAAGTGTTTGTTTATTATTTTCTTATAAACTTTCTTTTATTTATGAAATTCATATTTTGTAGTATCTTTCTCATGAATTATGAGTAGTTTTCTTTGTCTTTCTCCCTACTATGAGATATGGTGAAATGAAGAGATAATTTGAATGTGTCAAATTAAAAATATAAAATAAATTGTGATTCACTTTGTTCTTAATTTACTTTTCAATTTGGCCAATTGAAATGTTAACATCTGTTGTGAAACATACTATCCGTTGAAATGGAGTATGAGGAAGAACTGGAGATTTTATGATGACAAACTAAAATCCCTAATTTGGTCTTAGTGTTTAAGAACTAAAGTGAGAGTTAGCCTTCAGGGGAAAGGAAGTGGGAGCTCTAGAGTGAGAGCCAGTATCCTCCAAGCCTAATCATAGATTTAGAGACTAAACCTAAGATTAGCTAACGATTTTCTATAACACTTAACTGAGGGTAGAGAATTAAAACTGCTCCTATTTGGCACATATAATTTTTAATGTATCTCATTCCTTTACATTATCCAATTCAATATATAAGAATAGCAGTTTTTATCATCTCAAAATTCTCCAAACCAATTCATCCAGAAAGGGTTATCTTTAGTACTAATATATACATTTAGGAATAGTTACTATCCTTATATTTAACATTCACATTTAGGAGTAGCTGCTAGATGAAACACCATTTTAATCAAAATTCCAAACTAAGGACTAATAGCAGTAGACTCAAATTTATCTAAGGACCTCTTTCCTCGCTTCCTTGTGGGATCTATATTTAGGGCTTAATAAGAAAGTCTTATATTACTTGAAGTGATACATACACTTGTGTAGAACCCATAGTGTGTTAAATATTTACTATATTTTATAACATTTCAATTTTACACATTAACTACTTAATATAAATTGGGTCAATTTATTGACCATATTTTTGAAAACTAAATTACTGCGTAATTTCAAGACGGGTCAAGTTTTTGGCACTATACCAGTGATTTAAATTGACATAAAAGGTGCATCAAGCATCCCTTCAAAATTCAACCAAATTTATTGAAGATTCTAAAAAATTAGTTATTGGCGCTATAGCACACATCACAGTCGTAAGTTGGCAATGTGGCACCAAGGGTTCATGTTATGGCGCCATATGATGTGTTGTCATTCTACTCCATTTTGCCATCATTTTCTATAAATATCCATTTCTTGTACCTTAAACCAAAAACATGCAAAATATCTTCCTTTAAAATGCAATATCATAAAAAATGTTCATAAATTTAACATTAAACATGTATTAAAAATAGATAATTTTAAAGTGGATCAATTCCTTCAAACTTAAACGTTACTTGTCCTCAAGTAACACTATAGCTTTAAAGACTAAAATTTTTAAACTGTGGTGGTGGGTTTACTTTTTAGATAACTAAAATTTTGGAAATGCTATAGTCCAACTTAGAATAATTTCTAGTAAAACAGATGATATCTAAGGTATCAGAACATTTTTTTATTAAATTTAAGAAACAATTTTCTATTTAATTCAGACAAAATTGAAATATCCCCAACTTTGGATTTTTAGAAAAATACTAATTTCAAAATTTATGATATCTATATTGAAAATAATTCTTACTAATACCTTTAGAAACTAAGCAAAGAAGTGATCTTAAGTTTCTTCCTTAGAAAGATTCAAGTGAAACCAATTTATAAGTAGATCCTATTGCTCAAGCTTCTCTTCTCTTTTTCATACTTTTCTTTTATTTTCTTTTTCTTTTTTCCTTTTCTTTTCTTTTTTTTTTCATTTTCTTTTAGGATCTTTTTAATCCTTACCTTTTTTTTTTCAGGCGAGGATTACTATATCGGGATAGACCTTTAATGATTTTGAATTTCACTATCTCTTTACTAAAGTTAAAATCTTATTTTCTATCCTTAACTTAAATCTTGTATCAGTTTTTGAAAAAGAATTTTTGTAGAATCTAAACTCTTTAAAAATTATTATTCTAAAAAATACTTAATTTTTCAAAAATTCAATTTTCCCTACTATAAATACTAAAATCATTTCCCTATGATTTCCTACTAAATATCTTAACTTTAGTTTTATTTTGTGACTAACTTATCTGCTAAGTTCCTCTATATCATTCATAAAAATCAAAAGTTTAGTATCTTAAAGATAACACCACTTACCACAAATCATTTTAAAAGTAATATCGAATTAAATAAAGGCTACAGAGGACAAATAAAGTTAAGTTTTAAAATGATTTTTCACCCCCCCCCAAACTTGATTTTTAAATAGTTTACAACATTACAGCTTATAATGAATATGAAGAAAGGGAGAAAAAATTTTAAACAGGAGAATAACACTGGTACAAGTAGTAAAAATATGTGCTAAGTAGTGGTAAATCTTATCAACACGTATATCTATATCAGCATAAAGTAAAGACTATTCTAACACATATATAATATAAATTGAAGCAAAAACAATAAGTAATTATACCAAAAATAAAAAAAGTGTAGCAACATAGTCTAACATTCATTCAAACCTAAAAAGACTAAAAAAAGTATAAACATAACAAACCAACAATACTGCATCAAGTAACGAACAAAAGAAATCTAGATGTAAAGGAAAAACACTCTAATCATCATCCTCCTCCACCTCCTCTTCCCCTCATCAACATCCTCCTCAATCTCCACCACTCTCATATGGAGAAAATTTGAGGCAAGTAGGAAATTCAATTGCATGACCGCCCCTCAAAAATACCAAAGACTCATTAAAAAGTATCATCATAATAAATTTTTCTTTGCAAATACTCATCATTATAGCTCATGCATGCTTCTATTCCTTGTATCTGATTCTTTAAAGATAAAACATCTCATTTCTACATAAATAACTGTTCCAGTACAGGTTCTAGAGTAGAAGTATCAGAGGTGGAAGGTCTTAAGGTTGAAGTAGATGTAATGTCTGAGCCTCCACCCCTGGATCCTGAACCAATATGCTTTTCATACATTTCCAATTTGTTTCTCCAATGGGCTTATGAGGTGGCAAGATTTCCTCTCATGGCTCATTTTTAATTCTAAATTATATACACATGGTGGAAATAAAAGAAGGATAACCCATACTGCCAATTGTTCCTCTTTTAGTGGAAATGATCATATTCTTATAAATGACAGAGCCAATATAAATAGGTTTTCTCATTTTTATACAGTAGTTTAATGTGACTCACTCCTGGGTCACCTCACTAAAATGGTTAGTTGGTAGAAGTCTTGCAGATATAAAGTAATGTCAAGCTATAGAATGAACATTAAGCTTTGAAAATAAAAAAATTACCTGACATCCATTTTTGATCTTCTAAATACCATGCTCATCAGTCAATAACTCCATAACCTCATCAAGCTCAGCATCAGTAGGGTTAAACTCTAAATAGAAACATGTAGGAACACTTTGCAGTTGAAAAATGTGATTTATTTGATTAAGGTTGATATCAATATAGTGTCCTCAAACAAAAACCAAATCATCATATTTGTCAGCGAGGTTTGCATAAAATTCTTGAATGACAGAAATAACAGCAACAACACTGAGATAATAGAAGCTTTCCCATAGTCGTTCCAAGATCAAATACTCGAAGTTCCTATAGGATGAAGAAAACTGTGTCTGTAATCAATTTCTTGAATTGCAGATCTCCACATATATCCTAAGCTTTAGAACTTACAAACTTTTTGTTACCGAAGATGACTTTTTCTCTACTTCTCTTCATCTAAGTAGGCATGATAATCTAGTTAAATTTCATATAAATTTCAAATTAATTAAAAAAGGCTCCAATAAACTCTTTCAAAGTAAAATAAGCCTTCAACAATGGATTTCTCACTATTCACTTCAAATTTATCAAAATTTTTGCCTAACCACAATGTGGAAGAAATCCATGGCGAAATTAAAACTTTTCTATGCAAAAATGTTGAACTTACCCAAAGAAGAAGAAATCTAGACATTGAAGCTCTAACTCCAAGCCAATCACCCACAAAATTAAGCCCTAGAGGAGCAAGTTGCGATATGTAGAAGGAAGAAGCGAACCATGGAGAAAATTGGTGAAAACAAGCTATCTGGGCTTTCAAAATGCGATTCAGTTTGGTTCGACATTATAGCATCCACCTGTGATGCTATGACGTCATGCTTAGCTGATGAGTAACGCTATAGCGCAAGGTTTTGGAGCTATAGCGCTAATCATACATATACAAAATTTGGAAAATTTTGTAGATTATAAAAGAACACAACAAATCTAATATTTTTATATTATAATATTCTAGATTCAAAAGTCATTTAGAAAGTTATTGAGTTTATCATCATTCCAACATCTATGCGTGCAACTACTTTTCCAATCTTTCAAATACACTAAAATAATTTTCAACAACAAAAACTTAACACCTTTGTTATAATAATTATAAGTTCATTACAAACATCACAACAAAGACTCAATCATAACCAAATACCAACATAAAACATAAATTTGCTATACTTGAGTCACTTTAAGAGAAAAGTAGGCACACCACAAGTTAGCATTTAATACTAACACATTTATCACAAAATAAGATGTTTAAGAATAAGTTATGCTCTTCGTTGTCCCTCACTCTCTCTCCTGCAAGATAAATAAGATCAAAGAGGTGGTAGAATGAAGTGAGAGGGAAATTTATATCCCCTTTATCATTGATTCCTTTATTGTTACAATACATACTTACCTGGGTATCTCAGAAACACGCTATATTACTGAACTGAAGTTTCAACTGCCATTCTAAGTGCTCACATACCTGCTCTTGATGAACATTTGATTCTAATAGTCCTAAAATTTGTACCTAGAATGATCTAAACAAGGCATATTGAAAGTGCACTTGATAGATTTTGAATCAAGTTTACTCTTGGACCTTGCTTTAACGTAAACATATGCAGAACAACCAAATTCCTTCAGATGAGNAAAAGAAAAAGTTAAATGCAATAAGTTTTGAAAAAATAGAAAAAAATGATATATAAATCTCACTATTCTTTAAGATATGTGAAGCTTCAACCCCTAATGTGTTGGTTCGTAGTTTTCCTAAACTTCCCTCTACGTGATAATTGTCAACTGGGATAGAAATTCTTCCTTATGCCTATGCTTAGGTCAAAAGAAGGATAGAATCCATGAAATTAAGGCTTTTCCAATGCCCATGGTATTCTGCATATTCGTTTTGATCCTCTTTTTAGGTTGTAAAACACAGATAAAATATGCCTATTGCAACCTAATTTTTTTTATTAATCATTTTTTCTCCTGTACAACTGACAATATTCACAGATCACAAAATATGTTAATTTTTTAATTGGTCGGATCATGAGTGAATGAAACTCTATGGTTAATACAACAATGAAAAAATTATGGTTCCTTAGGAAAACAATACAATGAAAGAAATCATCTCAAAAAATCACAAAAATCGCATACCATCAATGGGTCAAACTAAACTAGTTTTCCAGAATGATTGTAATTTGGTACTCATAATTCATATGAACGCTAGTCATTGATGGGATGGTATACTTTTGAATAGATATAAATTAGTTTTCTTGAAGGCATCATTTCAAAGTGTTGTAACTTCTTTTTCTTTTTTCTTTTTGACTTTTTTTTTATTTTTTTTTCTTTTTTTAGCACCTGCAAGAAAATACAACACCAATATATGTACAAATAAAAATGAAATAAATAGAAAAAATAAAATTACCAACCTAAATTCTCAGAAGTTCAACTAAAGCTCTCCTAAAACTAGAATTTTTCTTAACGCCCTTCCCAAACATCGGTGGCAAATACTTGACGTCACAATAATTTGTGGTGAAGCAAGTCAAATGAATCACGCAAACATGTGTGTCATGTAATAACGTGGTCAAAGAGTATCGTATATCAATCCTACGAGGAAAGTGTCAAAAATTATTCTTGGGGTGAATCTCTAGTTTGCTACATTTTTAAACATAATTTAGCATTATCATGATAAGAAAGGGTTATCTAAAATTCAACTTAAAAGTAAAAGTTGAAGGCAATGATTTTGGAAAAGAAAGAAAACAGTGATAGATAAATCTTACTGTTCTTCAAGGTATGTGAGGCTCGCTCCCTTGAGATTTAGGTTATGTGGTGGTTTGTGATTTTCCTAGACTTTCCCTTAGGTGATATTTGTCAACAAGGATAGAAAGTCCTCCTTATGTCAATGCCTATATAAAAAAAGGCTAGAATCCATGAAATTGAGGTTTCTTCAATCCTCATGGCATCTTGTAAGTTTGTTCTAATCTTCTTTCTTGGTTGCCAAACACAGATAAAATATGTCTATCATTACTCAGGTTTTATGATTAAAATTTTCATTCTTAAACGCAATGGGCAGGACCCACAGATCACGAAATATGTTAACATTCTAATTGGTCGGATCAAGAGTAAATGAACTCTTTGGTTAACACAACAACAAAAAATCTTTACTCCTCATAAATCATCCAAGAAACCCACAAAAATCACTTGTCATAAATCATAAAGGCACAAAAGGAAATTTATCTATGCATGATAGAAAGGACGCAGGGAAAATATTCAATGGAAATCATAATTGCAAGTATAAACTGAAAGTAAAAACTTACAACACAATTTTTTCCCTATTCCACAACAGCCAAATCCTCTCTAACACAATAAACCCTTCAGAATATGTAAGAAAACACAAAGTAAGAAGGTATGAAATACCCTTAGCACTACAACTCCTAACAGTGGAAGAGAATCAAAAGAAAAACCCCTCTTGATGCTCTTTAGTCCTCTCCATAATTCTCCCCTCTTTAATGATGAGCTAAAAACCTTTAATATAGTTTAATCCATGAATTTGATAAGAAAATTTCTTGTTAAAATAATTTTCCACTCTGTTGGCATGGTTATACCGAAAAGTGGCATGGTCACCCCAGCCTTTTAAATCAAGCGGCATGGTCACACACGATCCCGACGTGGTCACACTGCCCTACTAAAGTTTCGATGTGGTCACGCCACTAGAGTCGATACCTTGACGTGGTCACGCCTTTTCAAGGTGTAGTCACATTGCTTAAGGTTGCTTTTACGTTGTTTTTTTGCATTCCAAAATGTTTATTTTCAACCCCTATAACCTGCACAACATCAACAACAACTTTTCTGAAATGTAAATTTGTGATAAATTAGTAAAATAACAAATAAAATGAAAGGTAAAAAGAAAACGAAATCATGTAAAATTAACTCATGTTACTTATCCTGATTCTTTCTCTCATCAGTATGTATATTTCATCAAGAAATATATGGTCTTAAACAAGGTCCTTGTCAATCATTCAACATCTTCACTTGATAATTTATCAACTTTGCCTTCAACCGTAGTCAAGTAGGTCCTTCTTTAGCCATCCACCAATGCCACTTCATTTCCATTTGTTTACTTCTCTTCATCAATGATATTTTGCTAACTCACAACAACTCGAATGTCATACACCACCTCATGAATGATCTAAGGAAATTTTCACATGAAATATATTAGCAACATCTTTATCTTTCTAAGAATCAACATCATGCACATAAAATCAGGTTTCTTCCTTAATTAAACTCACGACACCATTAAACTCTTCAAACTGCAAGTATGTCTGACTATAAGGCAAAAGCCAATCGAATCTCCCCCTCATCTAAAACCTTTTTGAGCCTTCACCGCCCTTTGTCAACTCTCACCTCCATCATCAACTAGTTGAATACCTCTAATAACTCACAGTAAAAAGACTAGACATTTTGAGGTTAACAAATTATCATAACATCTTCAAACATCCAGTTGCTACAACTACCAACAACTCAAAAGACTATTATGCTACATCTAAGGTATAATAAGTTTTGTCCTACCTCTCCAACCTAGCCCTCTCCCACTTCGTAGCTACTCCAACTACAGCAGAGCTAATGACCCAATAGACCGATGTTCAATCACTGGCCATTGATCATTTATTGGCAACAATCTCATATCCTGGCAGATCAAGAAGTAATCCACCGTAGCCCGCTCTTCAACCAAAGCTGAGTATCAAGCACTCCCAATTGCGCCATTGACATCAATTAGCTTAGACAATTGATCCAAGAATTCCAAGTTCTCGTCTCCCAACCAACTATCATGCACTACGACAACACCTCCGCTCAAATATTGCCCGCAATCTTTTATTCCATGCCCGAACTATACATATCAAAATTGACTATCATTTTATCTGGGAAAAGATTCAGTCTCAGAAACTTGATATTCACTACATAACAACCAACAAAAAACTGGTCGACATCTTTACCAAATTACTTCCGACGCCGAAGTTCGTTACTCTTCATGACAAGCTGGCCCTACAAGCGGGAATGAGTTAGCTTTAGGGGTGGTCATAACAACTCATACGAGGCAAGGAGCAACATGCCACCTTCTAAGAGTAGCATGGCTCATCATCACTTACCAAATTTTTATATTCTAGNAATATTAAAAGCAGAATGCTTCACATACATCCTTGTCAATGATACCATGAGATCAATCATAATTTTCTCATTTACTATATTGAACGTAATAAATGAGAAAAGTAAAAAACTGACCAAACCTAGGGCCGTTCAATCTAGCACTTCCCATTCTTCTGGAGTCATGATTTCATGCCTCTTAAAAACTTCTTTTAATGGAAAATACAATTTATTTTGCTCTTCCACTTGTGTTTTCTACAGTATAAAGTTTGATTCATTGAACTTCTCTACATTGTATATCAGTTATCCAATCTTTTCTTTCACTTGAATCAATAAACTTCAGACAAGAAATCCCTCCCTGATATCACTTGTTTGCATGGAAACTAGTGTCTCAATCAAATTATAATCAAAATCACACATTGGAAAAAGGATCGCAATAATTCAAGAAATCTAGAATAATAATATCAAATAGAAACGTATAACTAAATAGTCCCAAAAAATAAATCAAGGTTTAAAATGAAGAAACCATAGAACAAGAAAAAAATTACGTAGCAACACAACAAAAAATTTCATTAAGAAAGGACAAACAGAAAGGAATTTACATCACTCAAAACCTCTCTACTTCACTGAAACTTACCACAACTTCACTTTTTTCACTTGATCATACAAGCTCAATCGTACTCCAAAATCCACCACTCAAACTTCATTGCTCCACACCAAAGGTTCTTTTAGAGCTCACCGTGCACAGTAGAGTTTCACTAGAGAGAATACTCACTCGTCACACTGAATCAAGGGTTTAAAAATTGAATCGGGAGATAAACCACACCTGACAACATCATGCCACTCTTCAACAAATATCTTCCAGTCGTTATATTCTANAAGGAGTATATACAAAGGGGAGAAACATTCTGAAGAAGAGGAGAAGTGGAGAAGCGTTAAGTAGGCATAGGAGATCTAGGATTGTAGAATTTTCCACTTTTTCATGACATATTGGTGATGGGTTTAGAGGGNTGTACCCATTGTAAATCAATATAGGTGTTTTTCATCATCCATCCCAAGACATTGATATGTGATTAAAAAATTGTGATTTAAACTTTCTTGATTTGACTTGTTAATTTTACCAATTTTTCTTGAAGTATTTAAGATGAAAAATTAAGCTTTTTTTATGATTTCACTAACTAGGGTTGCCAATATTTTATAAGGTGTAACATTTCATATTTCACATAATTACAAGTTTAGCCTTATGATTGATTTGGGTTTTCAAGTTCTAATCACTACATTTCAATCATTTTGCAGGTCAAGTTATTACAATTGCAAAGTGTAATTCTCTCATTTTGATTGTGTTTTGGAGGCAGAGGGTTAAATGTGCCAAATTCTAGTTTATAAATATACCCACACTTGGATTTTAAGTGAATTTTTATATTTAAGGATGAAATTATCATTTTAATTCATAAGATTGCTTTTTAATTATCCTTTTTATTTCTAATTAGTCTCACATTTTTTTAATTTTATTTTAATTTTTATTTTTCCACTATTTGTCATTTTCGTAGAAAATTATAATTTTCATGTCCGAAAATGGACTCTAACCTTGAGAAAATTATAGGAGGTCCCCATGGTCATAGGCTTTAGATATTTAATTTTTTATTAATTTTTATGTAATTTTAAGTTTTAATGTTCATATGAGAGTTTAGTTGTTTTAATTATATTTAAAAATGATCACGAGTGAAATCAATTTTATATTATTTTTTTCCCCTTATTTTTCCTATTTCATAGCATTTAATTTTGTAGTCTTCTAATTTATATTTTTTAAGTTATCTATTTTAGACATTTCGATATATTTTTGTCTTTAAATAAATCCAAACTTGCTTTTATCACATAGCCCACATGATACCAACTAAACCTCAACGTCATTTAATCTCCATGGTAGCTTTGTAATTTGCTATGCTTTCCACATCGATGCTTAGTTGGCTTACGATTCAGTGTGGTGATATGATCCCGCTATTCCAATTGAAGTGTTCTAAGATGTTCATTTCAAATAGAAGGAAACAGGAGACATCCATTCATGATCCTCAAGGGAATGGAGATCCGACGTTATAAATGAACTAGGGCTTGATCCTCTCAATCTAATGCACAAAACTAAGATGGTAAGCATCGAAAATGATCATCTTATCTTATCGCTCTCATGTAAACATATAGAAGCATATGAATTAACAATTTCTTTCAGAAATGGCCAAAATTGAGGGCCCTAATGGAACATTTGAGCAAACCTCAGTCCAAAAGGGATTCCTCAATTAGAAGGATTGGGAAGGAATGCTTTGAGCTCGTACATCTCCTCCAAGAGTCAATTTAAGTTGATGTTGAGTCTTTGTATAAACTTGACCAAATGGGTGCTTGATATGGTTAAGGGGTGGGTTAGAGAGCACGAGAATTCAGATATTGATTGAGGAAGTGATATTAGGGTTTTAGGAAGCTAAGGAGTATTCAATTTAGGGGTTTGATGAGTTTGAGTGGTAAGTCAAGAGTTGTTCTGATGTGTCTTTGAGAAATTAATGGATAAGAGGCAATGTTTCAGGATTTGGATAATAAAAAAAGTTCAAGGAGGTTGGCTTAGGGTTTTAGGAGCAATAAGGCTGAATTGTTATAAGGAATGGAGAGTATGCTTGTGGTTGAGCTATCTCAGGTTAGGGTCTTTAATGGCTATGTAGAGCTTGAGAAGCTTTCGGAATGATAAGGAATGGTTCAAGAGGCTTTTCTAGTTGTGGAGGAAGTGGTTTAGCATAATTATTACAATGGATTATGCCCACTCCTTCTCTTTTTTGAATTTTCAAGTAAGGGACTTCCACTAATTGTCATGGAATGCATGGGGCCTTTGGGAGCTGGCCTTTTTGTCTTTGGAGAAGGACTAAGGGGTTGATTTTAGATTGCTAGGATTAGCTCCTTTTACTTTTGGATTTGGTGGTTTAACCCAACCTTTAGATTTTGGATTTTTGTGGCTTGGAATCATGGATTTTGGATTGGTTTGACTTTTGAGGACTGACATGACATTAGTTTTGGCATCCTAACTAATAGGTTTAGCATAATGTTTTGTCCTTGTGTGGCATTGGTGGCTTGGGCTCATGATTAGATTAGAATTGGTTTAGGTAGCTTGGGTGGCTTTGATGTGACCTTTCATGGGGAGTTAGTGGCATAGCTTTGGCTTGGCTTTCAACTTGATGGCTTAAACCTTGTTTAGCTTTTTGTTTATCAAGAGGAGTTAATGGTTTTAGCTTTGGCTAATGGTGGGCTTAGCATGGATTGGGCTCAAATTTGGATTTGTTTAATGGATTTGGGTTTAAGAATTTATGTTTAGGATTTTAGGAGTTAGGTCTGGCTCTGGTTTGATGATAAGACAAAGTGGGCTTAAAATTTGTAAATTTTGTTTTATTGAGAATTTTGGATATTTTAATTTTTTGTTTAATTTGGTTTTTTTAAAGGATGTTCATTTGTTGTTTTATTTAAAATATTTATTTAATTAATTTATCTTTTACTTTGGGTTAATTCAATTATCATGCTTTTAGTGAATTCTGGATTATATTTTAATTTAATTTTGATTATATTGTTTTTGGGAATTTTATTTATGCTTGGAATTTATTCCTTAGTAGATTTAATTATATTTAATTTTGAATTTGATTTTAGATTGACTTGGTGATTTTTAACTTTATTTTCTATGGGTTTAGCTTTATTAAATTTAATTTTTTTGTTAATTGCAATTTTACTTTGGATTTGAATTGAAAATTTTAGTGAGTTTTGGTTTTAGCATGATCAAATTGTGATTAGTTTGTCACCTAGTTTTAATTGTTATGATTCTGTTTGGTGATTTTATGACTTCATTGAATTTTAAGCTAGTTTTATTATGATGAAGCAAACTTTTGAATTTGTTTGATGATTTAAATTTCCTTTAATTTTGATATCTCTTTTATTTTTATTTTTTTTTTTGTAATTTTTAATTAGCTTAGTCTTAATTTGATTTTGATTTTGGTTAATTTAATCTTTAAGATTTTGGTGAATTTTGTTAGGTTTGATTTAATTTTGATTGAATTAATCTTTATAACTCTTCTTACTGTTTAGTATTGATTTTGAGTTTTGACTTTAATTTGACTTGTTAATTTAATTTTATTTTTTTTATTTTAAATTTGTGATTTCAATTCCATTTTGGCTTTATAATTCTACTTGTATTTTAATTTTAGAATTTTAATGATTTTTTTTATTAATTTACATTTTTTAAATTTTGATTTTAGTTTTAATTTCACTTTTTTTATCATAAAATTAATTTATTTTATTTTAAATTTATTCTTCAATTTATTTTTTTGTTTAATTTATTCTTTCATTAAAGATTTTAGTTTTATTTTCTTTTGTTTAAAGGATGAACCCTATCTTCACTCACGATGTGCCTAATAACCAATGTGTTCTTTATAAAGAAAGAAAGAGTTATGCACAGCGTTGTGAAGGAGAAGTGANCAATTTATTTTTTTGTTTAATTTATTCTTTCATTAAAGATTTTAGTTTTATTTTCTTTTGTTTAAAGGATGATCCCTATCTTCATTCACGATGTGCCTAATAACCAACGTGTTTTTTATAAAATAAAGAAAGAGTTATGCAAAGAGTTGTGAAGGAGAAGTGACAAGTGCCCAGGCGAGAGACTAAAAGAAGACTTGTCTCTAGGGTGGGTCAAAGGGAACCGTAGGGCATTTTTTGAACTATGGGAACTCGACTTAATTTTTAATGAGTTAACTTCAATCAACTTAGCTGAAGGCTAAGAATTTCAAGTCAAGCATATTGAACTATAAGGATTGAAGAAATTTTGAAGTACTATTTTGGCATTGGCTCCTCCACTAATCATCTAAGAGAGCAACTAAGAAAACCACGAGGCTAAATCCTAGGCTTTAGTGATAGGAAATACATAATAGACCTCATACAAAAATGAGTTCAACAACCATAAACTTAAAGTATACTAAATTATTTTATGTTTTTAATAGTAAAATAAAATCATAGTTTATTAATCATGCTTTCTACCTGAATGATTTAATCATTTTTCAAAAGAGTCACCCAACCTTCAAAATTGAAGGATAATANCTTAAAGTATACTAAATTATTTTATGTTTTTAATAGTAAAATAAAATCATAGTTTATTAATCATGCTTTCTATCTGAATGATTTAATCGTTTTTCAAAAGAGTCACCCAACCTTCAAAATTGAAGGATAATATTTTTTTGCAGAAGGAGATAAAAATTATTTTTAGTTACAGATCTAAATTTCCATCTCCAAAGTGAAACATATCATTATAAAGAAAATGTCAAGAAGAAAAGACAGAGAATATATATTTCTTATATGGTATAAGAATAGGCCACAATTTAATGAAAATAATTTATATAAGATTGCACTTTAGCTAGTGGAGGTTTACATTAGCTCCAACTCTTTACCGAAGATCTCTTTGTGGTCCAAGAAAATTTCTATTGTATAAGGTGTTCAATAAGTTAATGACATGAATAATGGATGGATAATTGGACACTGATATGTCTTTCAACATGATTAAATTCCTTTATATTTAGGAGTTGTTTTTGAATGAAAATAGACATTAAAGAAAGGTATTCCCCTATTTTTCTTGAAGGGATAACATATAGGAAATATGGAGAGAAGTGAAGTTAAAAAGGAGCAAAAAGAAGTTGAATGAAGCTATGTAGAAGTAGCAAGCCGGGAGCCTAGGCATCATATTCTGGGCGTCAAGCCCCTCCATTCAAGTGGCAGCTTACTGGCATTTAGAATCCAGAATCTGCCTAATATACCAGAGAGGCTAGCGCCTATGCCCCAATTTTTGGGTGCTAAGGCACAAAAAATTTCTTCAGTTGTTATACCATGATGTTGGGAGTTATATGATTATTTTTAGCAGTTCAAAAGGAGTATATACAAAGGGGAGAAACATTCTGAAGAAGAGGAGAAGTGGAGAAGCGTTAAGTAGGCATAGGAAATCTAGGATTGTAGAATTTTCCACTTTTTCATGACATATTGGTGATGAGTTTAGAGATATATCTGTAACGGAAGCAGTATAGCATTGCAGGGAGGACTTGAAGTCATTATTGGAGGGACTTGTCAACTCTTTTTAGAAAATAAGAGTTAAGTATCATGTTTTCATTTGTATTGGATTTATTATAAACATATATTTACTTTATTTGGTTGGTTAAATGATGATGTTCTCCATTCTAATCTTCATGCTTTGTGAGTGGATTTTTATTACTTTTCTCTTATAATGCATAGGTAGGATTTGTAGGATGTGTTGAATGCTTTTAGAATTAGATTTTAATCTTAATATGATGGTTCTTACTTCATGCTTAATTTACTTATCAATTTGGCCAATTGATATGTTAAAACCTATTGTGAACACACCCGGGAGGGATATGGATATGACAACTAGTAAGAACCACATTGAGTTAGTGGGTGAAGGTAAGCTAGTCCATAAGGAAATGCAAATAGATAAGGAGATATATTTTGATGGGGATAACTTGGGAGTTTTTAGGGAAGTGATGGTAAAGAACTTATTAGGAGAATTTTAGTTGAATCAATAGAACTTAGATTTTGATATTGTAGAATTTTTATAGTGTATTTATGGTATTGTGTTTTTTAGAAACTAGAAAAATTTTAAAGTTTTTTTTTAATATATAGTTTTTCATGTATTTAACTTGTTTGATAATAATTGTGTTAGTTAAGTCTTTAGTTGTGTAAACGTAGTGCAGAACCTGCAGAACATGTGTCTTATGATTCAGAACTAGAGAGGACTATTAAAAAAATTAGAAAAAAGAAAAGACTTGAGCAACTTGTAGAAGAAATGGTGAATACTCAATTGAATAATTTAGATAATTGATTAACTGATAATGAACATCATAATGCACATACACCATTAAGGGATTATGCTAATGCTATGGCATATGAAATTCATTTAAGTATTCAAACTCTTGTCGTAGAAGCTAATACATTTGAATTGAAACTTGTTATTATCCAAATGGTATAGAACAACTAGTTTGAGGGAACTCCATCTGAGGATCCAAACTTACATTGAGCAAGTTTTCTAGAACTTGTGTTATATTTTGTTATAATGGTGCATCTAACAACACTGTTAGACTTAAGCTTTTTTACTTTTCTTTAAAAAAAAATCTAAAATATGGTTAAATTTATTAGCACTAGAATCTATCAGAACTTAGAGTTATTTAGGCCATAAATTCCAAGCAAAGTATTTTCCACCTTAAAAATCTTTTAAACTTATAAATGATATTACTTCATTTTGTCAGTGTGAAGGTGAGTCAATATACGAAGCGTGGGAGAGGTTTAAAGATCTTCTAAGAAATTGTTCACATCACGCATGTTAATCTCACTTTTGATGAATTTTAGTCTTCTTCTGTTAAAATCCTAGGATCTAGCCATAGGAATTTCCTTTTGACTATTGACCCAACCTGCAATTACGTAATTATTTAAATTCTCAAAGACTTGACCTGAGTTATATTCAACGGCTAGTGTGCAAAATAAATATGTTATGAAAATAATGGATTACACACTTGGGGTACTATGCAAGCGTATCGTTTCAAGTATTATAAAGTTTTCCTTAAAAACCCCAGTATCAAGCCCACAACGAATAAATGAATTTCTATGTCAACTTAGAAATATTTCTACTCCAACTGCAAAAAAAAATTATAGGAAAAAATTGTTTGTAAAGGGTATAAACTAAAGTTTGCTAATTATAAATTAAAGTTAAAAGTAAATGAATTTTTTTTAAATTACAGATGTGTAAAGGAGTACAATTATAATAAAAAGTCATTTCCCTTGCAAAGTGATTGTAATCGGTGTTGGAATCAAATGCTTAAAGATAAAAATGAGGTTTTGTGACAAATAGGAGCATACCTATTCTTTACCCTCTCCCAAGTGTATAATGAACATTGGCTAATATAAAGTTAACTTCCTGATTGAGATGGTTGTGTTTAGTAAATTCTATCCTCTCACATCCAGATTACATACTATGTCATCTCTATTATGACAAATCAGGCTTCGAGTTCCTAACTAAAGACCAAATTGATAAAGGTTCTAGTCTGTCACTCTAAAATCATCAATTTTATGCCCATCAAATCTTATCTCCCTATTTATTTGCACTCTCCTTTGGACTTGGCTCCCCTCCATCCAAGGTTTAGTGTGGTACTCACTAGTTGGGTGAAATCATAGCCCTCCTGTGTCATTACGTTTCTCGACAAATTTTAACATTACAAATGGCCAGTTTACAAACTAAATTAAGAACCAGTGAAAATAACCATCACAATTTAAATAAATCTTCAATACATTCTAACCCAACACATGATTACTTCTAATTACAAGGAGAAAGATAAGAAAACTACTCAGAATTCATGGGGATAACAAAACAAAACATGATATATATATTAAAAACCAAGTTTATAAAATAAAACTTAGACAAAAAGTACAAGTACTTATCAAAAACTCTTCCTCAAGCAATCATCTATAGTTGCTTGACTGATCTAGACTCCAAAAGACTCACACAAAACTCAACAAACACTCACAATTACAAAGACACACCACACTCTCACTAATGGCCGACCACTCTAATGGTGGTCTAGGCTATCCAAAAACAACCACATTCATGTGGAAATCTTTCATATTAATAAATCTTTGAAAATATCTAAGAGTCACTTCATGCACCTTTTCAAAATTCATCCAAATTCAACGAATAAAAGTCCAAACTGCTTGCGCCTATGCGCCTGATGTGCCTAAAAATGTAATATTTTTCATGATATATTTTATAATGATATTGCCCTTTAAAGGTACATTTTCTTTTGTTTTTGGTTTTAGGTACATCAAATTGAAGAATTTGGAGTGATTGGAGCAAAATGAACAAAAATGGACCAAAACTGAGTAAACCGGAGCAAATTGGGTCGAATCGAGGCACATCAGAGCTATGGGGGATGAAACAGGGCACTTAAGTTCCTGTGCTCAGCACTTAAGTGCCCAAAATGGTGCTTAGGCACCACCCATACAGAGAGGAGGGCGTTTAACTGCCCAAAATTGGCGCTTAAGCGCCAAAAATGGTTTTAAACATATCTTCTAGAATATACATCAAATTTGGACAATTTTTGAAGCGTTGCTTCTTTGACTCTTGCGGAATTCATTAGAAATGATAAAAATACTTTATAGAATAATTTGGTGTGGTTATAAGGAGTTTTGAAGAGGCACTTGAGGCACCATCTAGAAGATTCATTGAATTTGGACATTTTTTAAGAGACACTTAAGAATCTCTTTTTAAATTAAAATTGAGGCTTGGAAATGTTCTTAAAAGTACCTCTTGAATCAATTAGAAGAGGAGAAGAAGACTTCGAGATAAAGAATAAGGCTTGGTGTGAGCCCTAAGTGGGGCAAAAAGATGAGAGAGAAAGAGAGAGAGTGAGAATTTCTTCTTTTATTTTCACTTTGTTCTTGGAGAGGATTGTAAGGAGAATGTTTTTGCTATATAAGGAGAGTTTGATTTCCATCAGAGATAAGTATTTTCAATGTAATTTGATTTGAATTTAGTACTTTTTTTGTATGGTTTCAAAGTCTTGTTCAATGAAAAGTTCTTATTGTTTCTTCATGTGTAGTGAGTAGTTTTCTTTACTCTTCATATCTGTAATGAATTAGTATGCATGTGTAGGATATATAATTAAGTAAAGTGAGAGTATATTGTGATGATTTTACTTTTTCCTTCATTTACGTGTAAACTTGATCAACTTGCATGTTAAATTCTGTTATTAAAACATGTAAGCTCTGTGATTGCATTGTCTCAATCAACTGTGGAAGAATCACTTGAGATTGTATGCAAGAGAATGTAGTTCATAAGATTGAGTGCAAATAAATAGGTAAATAATCTTTAATGGGTTTAGAATTAGAGGACTTTAGAGTGACAGGCTAAAACCCCCTAATTTGGTCTTTTGTCGTAGGTTTTGATGCGAGATGTTAGCTTCCAGGTGGAGGGATAAGAGGGAACTCTAGAGTGAGAGCTAGTATCTTTTTAGCCTAGCCCATCTTCAAAACTATTCAAAATTTAGATTAACTAATATTTTTTATAGCATCTCTAGTAATGGTAAATAATATAGTTTCTCCTATTTATCACAATCACTCTCACTACTTGTTTTATTTTTACACATGTCACTAATTTCATTGCTTGAGGAAGAGTACTTTTAATATATTAAACCCCACTTTCTGATTTTCATTAAGTATTTTAGTAGAATTAGTATTGTAGTGATAATTATATGATATAATAAAAACCAAACCCTTATAGACCTTCCAAGCTATGGCGTGTTATTCTAGACTAGAACTACTCTTGAAAGCCGTCGTGGTTAATCTCAATCTCCATAAGGTCAATATTTGGGGCTTAATCAGAAAGCCCTATATTACTTGATAACAATACGTATACTTGCATAGAATTAATTTTATTTAAATTTAAAAATTGAAATCTTACTGTTCTTTTGATGAAGTTTTTGGCGCGTAGTGGTGTCAACTTCATAAATCTTTACATATGAAAAATATCGGGATCAAGTTTTTGGTGTTGTTGCCAGGGATTGCAACGGTTGATGTTGAATTTTAGGAAAATTTTAGTTGAATTAATTAGGCTTAGTTTTGGAAAACTATAGTTTTGTAAAAATTATTTTTGTGTGAAAAGTGTTTGTTTTTTTTTTGTAGGAAAATGTATTGTGAAAAATCAGTTTGTTGAAAAACAAGGTGTTTGTGAAAATGTTTTGTTGTGTTGAATATATTTTTTATTTTATTGTTTACTTTTTAAAGTATTAATTGTTGCGTCGTGTATGCAAAATAAAGGATCTACAGGACTTGTGCCTTATGATCTCGAGTTAGAAAAACCAAAAAAATCAAAAAATAGAAAGGACTTGAATGACTAAAAATTGAAATAGATAACATTCAAAATAATAACTCAGGAAATCATCATAAATCTTTGATGGATTATGTGAATCCTAGGAAAGATGAAATTCACTCAAGTATACAAGCCCCTGTCGTAGAAGCTGACTCGATTGAAATAAATTCAGCGATAATCCAACTAGTGCAGAACAACCAATTTTGGGAAACTCCTTCAGAGGATCCCTATTTACACTTATCAAATTTTCTAGTACTTTGTGCTACATTTTGTTAAAATGACATGTCAGACGATGTTGTTAGACTAAGGCTTTTTCCTTTCTCACTAAGGAATAAAGCTAAAATGTGGTTGTACTCATTAGCACCTGACTCTATTAAAAATTTGAAAGAGTTAACTCAAAAATTCCTAGCTAAGTATTTTCCACCTTAAATGACTACTAAACTTAGAAATGATATTATCTCATTTTGTCAGTATAAAGGGGAATCAATATATGAAGCCTGGAAAAGATTTAAGAAACTTCTAAGAAAGTGTCCATACCATGCTCTGCCAAATTGATTAATCAATTAAACTTTTTATAATGGTCCCTTAGGTCTACAATTAACGCTTCCGCTGGTGAATCATTAATGTCAAGGCCACTTGATGAAGCATATGTGTTAATTGAAGAAATGGATACAAATGAATTTCAATGGCCCTCTAAAAGGGTAAATCCTAAAAAGGTTGATACAGATGTTATTGTAAATCTTACATCTCAAGTCACTGCAATATCAAGGAAGTTGGACCAATTTGGAATGAACCAGTCTCAATTTTCTCTTGTAAGCGAGGAAGTTCATAAAGGCATATGATTGATTCTAACTTATCATATGAGACTTAAATACCATGAACAACCCATATTTTAACTTTTACAACCCAGGTTGGAAGGAAGACTCATTCAAATTTTGACTAGTATCATATCACTGAGGGTGAAAACCAAAAATGGGAAAATAATCATGCAAATCCTAATAAAAGTTTGAATAATCAGGGGAACTTAAACTATAGAACATTATATCCATCAGACTCTAATAATGATCAAGTTGTGATGATTCAAAACCTTGCACTTCATTTACTTCTTGATTTGGCCAATTAAGATGTTAATACCTGTTGTGAGAACATGTAAGATCTGAGATGGTATTATCTCAGTCAACAAATGGTTGGAATCAGATATTGATTTCATGAATGAGAATATAATTCATGGGGTTGAGTGCAAATAAATAAGGAAATAAACTTTTCAATGGTGTTGAATTAGAGGACTTTAGAGTGACAGTCTAAAGCCCCCAATTTGATTTATAGTTTTAGGTTTTGATACGAGATATTAGCCCCCAAGTGAAGGGAAAAGAGGGAACTCTAGAGTGAGTGCTAGTATCTTCCCAACCTAGCTGGTCTTCAGAACTATTCAAACTATAGACTAGCCAATGTTCTTTATAGCATCTCTGATAAGGGTAAAGAATATTATTGCTCCTATTTGGCACAACACATTTAACATACTTCCACAATAAAATTGTTGTCTTTATCATTGATTCATGATAACGAAAAATATATTTTATTTATATTGGCTTCATCTTGTAGTTAAGTTAATTATTTGTTTACTTTATTTTCAAATTATCAAAAATTATAAAAAGAATCAAACTTTCATTCCAAATTTAGCATCTTAAGTTTATGTAAGAATATATTTCTAAGTAAAATTTTGTTATCTAAATCTAGTTCTCCATGTGGGTTTGATATTCAGGACTTAATCAGAAAGTTTTATATTACTTGATAACAATATATATACTTGTGCAGTATCCCTTATTTAAAATTATAATTGCATTCTTATTTGTTTCATAGTGAAACATTTACCTAACTTTTGCTTGACACCAAGTTATTAGCGCCTTTGTAAATTAAAAATATCTATTAAGAAAATTAATCGCACATCACATTTTACATCTATCTATATAGAAATCGGGATCAATGGTGTGCCTCAATTCACTGCATACTATTATGCTTTATGTCTATTGTGTATTGTTCTTCTTATAATTTATTATGTAGTTAATTATATTTATTTTCTTTGTTGCAGATGTCAACTTGAGGCACAAGTGGTCTCTCTCATCTCATGGGGGAGCATAAATCACATTGTTATCTAACGAAGAAGAANATGGTTCTTACTTCATGCTTAATTTACTTATCAATTTGGCCAATTGATATGTTAAAACCTATTGTGAACACATCGAGAGGGATATGGATATGACAACTAGTAAGAACCACATTGAGTTAGTGGATGAAGAAAAGCTAGTCCATAAGGAAATGCAAATAGATAAGGAGATATATTTTGATGGGGATAACTTGGGAGTTTTTAGGGAAGTGATGGTAAAGAACTTATTAGGAGAATTTTAGTTGAATCAATAGAACTTAGATTTGGATATTGTAGAATTTTTATAGTGTATTTTTTGTTATTGTGTTCTTTAGAAACTAGAAAAATTTTAAAGTTTTTTTAAATATATATTTTTTCATGTATTTAACTTGTTTGTTAATAATTGTGTTAGTTAAGTCCTTAGTTGTGTAAACGTAGTGCAGAACCTGCAGAACACGTGTCTTATGATTCAGAACTAGAGAGGACTATTAAAAAAATTAGAAAATAGAAAAGACTTGAGCAACTTGTAGAAGAAATGGTGAATACTCAATTGAATAATTTAGATAATTGATTAACTGATAATGAACATCATAATGCACATACACCATTAAGGGATTATGCTAATGCTATGACATATGAAATTCATTTAAGTATTCAAACTCTTGTCGTAGAAGCTAATAAATTTGAATTGAAACTTGTTATTATCCAAATGGTGTAGAACAACTAGTTTGAGGGAACTCCATCTAAGGATCCAAACTTACATTGAGCAAGTTTTTTAGAACTTGTGCTATATTTTGTTATAACGGTGCATCTAACGACACTGTTAGACTTAGGCTTTTTTACTTTTCTTTAAAAGAAAAATCTAAAATATGGTTAAATTTATTAGCACTAGGATCTATCAGAACTTAGAGTTATTTAGGCCATAAATTCCAAGCAAAGTATTTTCCACCTTAAAAATCTTTTAAACTTATAAATGATATTACTTCATTT
Source organism: Phalaenopsis hybrid cultivar (assembly GCA_002079205.1). Taxonomy (NCBI): domain Eukaryota; kingdom Viridiplantae; phylum Streptophyta; class Magnoliopsida; order Asparagales; family Orchidaceae; genus Phalaenopsis; species Phalaenopsis hybrid cultivar. The sequence continues at coordinate 159,815 of JXCR01136691.1, read as the reverse complement.
TGTCAGTGTGAAGGTGAGTCAATATACGAAGCGTGGGAGAGGTTTAAAGATCTTCTAAGAAATTGTTCACATCACGCATGTTAACCTCACTTTTGATGAGTTTTAGTCTTCTTCTGTTAAAATCCTAGGATCTAGCTATAGGAATTTCCTGTTGACTATTGACCCAACCTGCAATTAAATAATTATTTAAATTCTCAAATACTTGACCTGAGTTATATTCAACGGCTAGTGTGCAAAATAAATATGTTATAAAAATATTGGACTACACACTTGGGGTACTATGCAAGCGTATCGTTTCAAGTATTATAATGTTTTCCTTAAAAACCCCAGTATCAAGCCCACAACGAATAAATGAATTTCTATGTCAACTTAGAAATATTTCTACTCCAACTGCAAAAAAAATTTATAGGAAAAAACTGTTTGTAAAGGGTATAAACTAAAGTTTGCTAATTTAAAATTAAAGTTAAAAGTAAATGAATTTTTTTAAAATTACAGATGTGTAAAGGAGTACAATTACAATAAAAAGTCATTTCCCTTGCAAAGTGATTGTAATCGATGTTGGAATCAAATGCTTATAGATAAAAATGAGGTTTTGTGACAAATAGGAGCATTCCTATTCTTTACCCTCTTCCAAGTGTATAATGAACATTGGCTAATATAAAGTTAACTTCCTGATTGAGATGGTTGTGTTTAGTAGATTCTAGCCTCTCACATCCAGATTACCTACTGTGCCATCTCTATTATGACAAACCAAGCCTCGGGTTCCTAACTAAAGACCAAATTGATAAAAGTTCTAGTCTGTCACTCTAAAATCATCAATTTTATGCCCATCAAATCTTATCTCCCTATTTATTTGCACTCTCCTTTGGACTTGGCTCCCCTCCATCCAAGGTTTAGTGTGGTACTCACTAGTTGGGTGAAATCATAGCCCTCCCGTGTCATTACGTTTCTCGATAAATTTTAACATCACAAATGGCCAGTTTGCAAAGTAAATTAAGAACCTGTGAAAATAACCATCACAATTTGCTGAATAAAATAAATCTTCAATACATTCTAACCCAACACATGATTACTTCTAATTACAAGGAGAAAGATAAAAAAACTACTCAGAATTCATGGGGATAACAAAACAAAACATGATATATATATATATTAAAAACCAAGTTTATAAAATAAAATTTAGACAAAAAGTACAAGTACTTATCAAAAACTCATCCTCAAGCAATCATCTATAGTTGCTTGACTAATCTAGACTCCAAAAGACTCACACAAGACTCAACAAACACTCACAATTACAAAGACACACCACACTCTCACTAGTGGCCGACCACTCTAATGGTGATCTAGCCTATCCAAAAACAACCGCATTCATGTGGAAATCTTTCATATTAATAAATCTTTGAAAATATCTAAGAGTCACTTCATGTACCTTTTCAAAATTCATCCAAATTCAACGAATAAAAGTCCAAACTACTTGCGCCTATGCGCCTGATGTGCCTAAGAATGTAATATTTTTCATGATATATTTTATAATGATATTGCCCTTTAAAGGTACATTTTCTTTTGTTTTTGGTTTTAGGTACATCAAATTGAAGAATTTGGAGTGATTGGAGCAAAAGGAACAAAAATGGACCAAAACTGAGTAAACCAGAGCAAATTGGGTCGAATCGAGGCACATCAGAGCTATGGGGGATGAAACAGGGCACTTAAGTGCCTGTGCTCAACACTTAAGTGCCCAAAATGGTGCTTAGGCACCACCCATATAGAGAGGAGGGCGTTTAACTGCTTCATTCTCATTCATGAACATACTTGTTTTAAATAATATAGTTTCTTCTATTTATCACAATCACTTTCACTACTTGTTTTATTTTTACACATGTCACTAATTTCATTGCTTGAGGAAGAGTACTTTTAATATATTAAACCCCACTTTCTGATTTTCATTAAGTATTTTAGTAGAATTAATATTGTAGTGATAATTGTATGATATAATCAAAACCAAACCCTTATGGACCTTCCAAGCTAGGGCATGTTATTCTAGACTAGAACTTCTCTTGAAAGCCGTCGTGGTTAACCTCAATCTCCATGAGGTCAATATTTGGGGCTTAATCAGAAAGCCCTATATTTCTTGATAACAATACGTATACTTGCATAGAATCCATTTTATTTAAATTTAAAAATTGAAATCTTACTTTTCTTTGGATGAAGTTTTTGGCGCGTAGTGGTGTCAACTTAATAAATCTTTACATATGAAAAATATCAGGATCAAGTTTTGGTGTTGTTGCCAGGGATTGCAACGGTTGATATTGAATTTTAGGAGAATTTTAGTTGAAGTAATTAGGCTTAGTTTTGGAAAACTATAGTTTTGTAAAAACTATTTTTGTGTGAAAAGTGTTTGTTTTTTTTTTTTGTAGGAAAAAGTATTGTGAAAAATCACTTTGTGTGAAAAACAAGGTATTTGTGAAAACGTTTTATTGTGTTGATTATATTTTTTGTTTTATTGTTTACTTTTTAAAGTATTGTTTGTTGTGTCATGTATGCAAAATAAAGGATCTACAGGACTTGTGCCTTATTATCCCAAGTTAGAAAAACCAAAAAATCAAAAAACAGAAAGGACTTGAATGACTAAAAATTGAAATAGATAACATTCAAAATAATAACTCAGAAAATCATGATAAATCTTTGATGGATTATGTGAATCCTAGGAAAGATGAAATTCACTCAAGTATACAAGCCTCTGTCGTAGAAGCTGACTCGATTGAAATAAATCCAGTGATAATCCAACTAGTGCAGAACAACCAATTTTAGGAAACTCCTTCAGAGGATCCTTATTTACACTTATCAAATTTTCTAGAACTTTGTTGCTACATTTTGTTAAAATGGCATGTCAGACGATGCTGTTAGACTAAGTCTTTTTCTTTTCTCACTAAGGGATAAGGCTAAAATGTGGTTGTACTCATTAGCACCTGGCTCTATTAAAAATTTGTAAGAGTTAACTCAAAAATTCCTAGCTAAGTATTTTCCACCTTAAATGACTACTAAACTTAGAAATGATATTTTCTCATTTTGTCGGCATAAAGGGGAATCAATATATAAGCCTGGAAAAGATTTAAGGAACTTCTAAGAAAGTGTCCACACCATGCTCTGCCCGATTGATTAATCATTCAAACTTTTTATAATGGGTTAGTAGGATCCCTTAGGTCTACAATTAACGCTGTCGCTGGTGAATCATTAATGTCAAGACCACTTGATGAAGCATATGTGTTAATTGAAGAAATGGATACAAATAAATTTCAATGGCCCTCTACAAGGGTAAATCCTAAAAAGGTAGCCAATGTTCATGATACGGATGTTATTGTAAATCTTACATCTCAAGTCACTGCAATATCAAGGAAGTTGGACCAATTTGGAATGAACCAGTCTCAATTTTCTCTTGTAAGTGAGGAAGTTCATTAAGGCATATGATTGATTCTAACTTATCATATGAGACTTTAAATACCATGAACAACCCATATTTTAACTTTTACAACCCAGGTTGGAAGACTCATTCAAATTTTAACTAGTATCATACCACTGAGGGTGAAAACCAAAAATGGAAAAAAAATCATGCAAATCCTAATAAAAGTTTGAATAATCAGGGGAACTCAAACTATAAAACATTATATCCATCAGACTCTAACAATGATCAAGTTGTGATGATTCAAAACCTTGCACTTCATTTACTTCTTGATTTGGCCAATTAAGATGTTAATACCTGTTGTGAGAACATGTAAGATCTGAGATGGTATTATCTCAGTCAATAAATGGTTGGAATCAGATATTGATTTCATGAATGAGAATGTAGTTCATGGGGTTGAGTGCAAATAAATAAGGAAATAAACTTTTCAATGGTGTAGAATTAGAGAACTTTAGAGTGACAGTCAAAGGCCCCCAATTTGATTTATAGTTTAGGTTTTGATACGAGATATTAGCCCCCAGGTGGAGGGAAAAGAGGGAACTCTAGAGTGAGAACTAGTATCTTCCCAACCTAGCCAGGCTTCAGAACTATTCAAACTATAGATTAGCTAATGTTCTTTATAGCATCTCTGATAAGGGTAAAGAATATTATTGCTCCTATTTGGCACGACACATTTAACATGCTTCCACAATAAAATTGTTATCTTTATCATTGATTCATGGTAACGAAAAATATGTTTTATTTATATTGGCTTCATCTTGTAGTTAAGTTAATTATTTGTTTACTTTATTTTCAAATTATCAAAAATTATAAAAAGAATCAAACTTTCATTCCAAATTTAGCATCTTAAGTTTATGTAAGAATATATTTCTGAGTAAAATTTTGTTATCTAAATCTAGTTCTCCATGTGGGTTTGATATTCGGGACTTAATCAGAAAGTTCTATATTACTTGATAATAATATATATACTTGTGCAGTATCCCTTATTTAAAATTATAATTGCATTCTTATTTGTTTCATAGTGAAAGATTTACCTAACTTTTGCTTGACACTAAGTTTTTAGCGCCTTTGCAAATTAAAAATATCTATTAAGGAAATTAATCGCATACATCACATTTTACATCTATCTATATAGAAATCGGGATCAATGGTGTGCCTCAATTCACTGCATACTATTATTCTTTATGACTATTGTGTATTGTTATTCTTCTAATTTATTATGTAGGTAATTAAATTTATTTTTTTTGTTGCAGATGTCAACTTGAGGCACAAGTGGTCTCCTCATCTCATGGGGGAGCATGAATCACATTGTTATCTAACGAAGAAGAATGAAAAGAGAGGCCACCCGATTGTGACACCCACTCCTACCCTCATCCCCACACCCANAAGCTTTAACTTTAGAGGGGGATAGTGGAATTCAAAATTATTTAAGGACTTCTCCAGATATAGTAATCCTCAAATATAAAAAAAGAAATGAGAGAAATAAATAATGGATAAAAAAGGCGAGGAGAAGCTTGAGGAGAGGTCGTAATCAAAAGTTCATTTAACTTGAGTATTTCTAGAGTAAAGAACTTAGAACAATCCTAAGCTTGTTTTTTATATTTATATTAGTAAAAATTTATTTTTAAGAGAGTTCTTAAGTCTAGAAAGTAAAGTTCATAGGATCCAAAGTTTGAAAAAAACACATATATTTTTGAATTAGATATGAAAACAAATTCCCAAGTTTGATGATAAATATTTTAGACCATGGGCTAGTCTGATTCACTAGAAGTTCTTTTAATTTGAACTATCACATTTTTAGAAAAAAATTTTAGCAATTCTAAAGGATGACCCATTAACTCTAATCTACATAAATTATTTTAAAAATGTAGTATTACTTAAGGACAAGTAATGTTTAAGTTTGGGGGATTTTGATGTGTCTAAAAATGCACTATTTTTCATGTTATATTTTATAATAATAATGCACTTTAAAAGTATGTTTTCTTATGTTTTTTGTTACAGGTACATCACATTGAATAATTTGGAGTGATTGGAGCAAAAGGAACAAAAACGGACCAAAACATTGCAAACCAGAACAAATCGGGTCAAATCGGGGCACACCAGAGCTATGAAGGCTGAAACAGGGCACTTAAGTGTCTGTGCCCAGTGCTTAAGTGCCCAAAATGGCACTTAGGAGCCACATAGATAGAGAGGAGGCCACTTAAGCTCCAAAAAATGGTTTTCAACATATCCTATAGAATATACATCGGATTTGGACGATTTTTGAAGAATTGCTTTGTGTGCCTCTTGAGGAATTCATTATAAATGATAAAAAAGACTTTCTAGTAGAATTTTGGGCAGTTGTAAAGATTTTTGAAGAGGCACTTAAGGCACCATTTGGAAGATTCATTGAGTATGGACATTTTTAAAGAGACACTTAAGAATCTCTTGGGAAATTATAATTAAGGCTTAGAAATGTTCTTAAGAGGAGTTCTGGGCTCTTGAATCAATTAGAAAAGGAGAAGAAGACTTGGAGATAAAGAATAACGCTTTGACGTGAACCCCAAGTAGGGCGACAAGGTGAGAACCCCAAGTAGGAGTTAAAATTTCTTCTTTTATTTTCACTTTGTTCTTGGAGAGGATTGTAAGGAGATTGTTTTTGCTATACAAGGAGAGTTCGATTTCCATTAGAGATAAGTATATTCATTGTATTTTGATTTGAATTTAGTACTTTGTTTGTATGGTTTCAAAGTTTTGTTCAGTGAAAAGTTCTTGTTGTTTCTCAATATGTAGTGAGTAGTTTTCGTTACTCTTCCCTCTTGTAATGAATTAGTATGCATGTGTAGGATATCTAATTGAGTAGAGTGAGAATATATTATGATGATTTTATTTTATTCTTCATTTACATGTAAAATTGATCAACTTGCATGTTAAAATTTGTTGTGAGAACATGTAAGATCCGTAATGATATTGTCTCAATCAGCTGTGGTAGAATCACATTAGATTGTATGGATGAGAATGTAGTCCACATGGTTAAGTGCAAATAAATAAGGAAATAATCTTTAACGAGTGTAGAATTAGCGGAATTTAGAGTGACAGGCTAAAGTCCCCTAATTTGGTATATTGTCTTAGGTTTTGATGCAAGATGTTAGCCTACATGTGGAGGGATTAGAGGGAACTCTAGAGTGAGAGCTGGTATATTCCTTGCCTAGCCCATCTACAAAACTATTCAAACTTTAAATTAACTAATGTTTTTTTATAGAATCTCTAGTAATTTTAAAGAATATAATTTCTCCTATTTGTCATAATCACTCTCACTACTTGTTTTAATTTTACACATGTCACTAATTTCATTCTATGAGGAAGAGTACTTTTAATATATTAGACCCCACTTTTTTATTTTCACTAAGTATTTTAGTAGTAATAGTATTATAGTGCTAATTGTAGGATATAATTAAAAAAAAATCTTTATCGACCTTCCAAGCTAAGGCGTGTTATTCTAAACTAGAACATCTCTTGAAAGCCACCGTGATTAGTCTCAATCTCTGCGGGATCAATATTTGGGGCTTAACCAGAAAGCCCTATATTACTTAATAACGATACGTATACTTGTGTAGAATCTCTTTTATTTAAATTTATAAATTGAAATCTTACTTTGTATTTGATCACGTTTGGGATCAAGTTTTTGGCGCCTAGTGGTGTCAACTTCATAAATCCTTACATATATCGTCCAACCATGGTGCCTAGGAACCGGCCTTATAGAACAGTCTGGGGCCTAGGCGCCTGGTCTACTTTTGTTCTTTAGCTCTATTTAACCTCATTTTGCCCCATTTTTTTTCTCTTTTTGTTCTTAAACTCCATTTCTTGTATCTCAAATCAAAAACACACAAAATACCTTTCATTAAAGCGCAATATCTTTAAAAATGAGCATGAAACGAACATATAAAAAAGATAATTTTAAGACGTGTCAACTATCCTAGAGAAATAGAGATGGAACCCACCTCCCTTAGAAGTTCAAAATCACTTATTTGCTCTCTCTAGAGTATCATATGTATGGTTTAAACCTATAACACTTAGAAGGTTAGGACCAACATGAGGAACCTAAAAAAAAATCACCATAGGACTTGCAAGCCTTAAAGTAGCCTGGGTGGCTTGGTCTTGGTGATACACATTTAAGCTCACCATAATTCCCCACACACCATGAAACCACAAATCTCACTTCACTTAACCTACCTCCTTGCCTCATTTAGAAAATGATATGGGTGGTCCCAAGCCTTTAGCCTTTGGCTAGGAGGCCAAGACCAACATAGGGAGGATCCATAATGAGCTCTCCCATGGGCCTTATAGCCTCGTGGAGGCTTTTTGGTGGTTTGCATAGTCACTTTATCCCATCAATTCCAATTCCACCCAAAACCTCCAACTTTGGCCTTCTACCCCCAGTTTTCCTCAATATTATCAAAATACCCCCTGTAACTCTAAAATTCCCAAAATGGCCCAAACTCCCAATTTCTCACCAAAAATCATTTTGAACCAATTCAAATTGGCTGAATTACCAAAATACCCCTACACAACACAAATTTACCAAAATGCCCCTAATGTCCAAAATTTGTCAAAATCCCCAATTTCACTCTAAACTCCACCAAAACTAATCTTACCCATTAAATTCCCCCCAATTTCCCAAAATTAACCATAATTCACCAAAATTGGCCAAAATTCCCAAATTACCCCTAAATTCCCAAAGTCTCCAATTCATTCCAATTTCCACCAAATTCATTCCAAACTCACCCAATTTCAAATTCAAATTAAATACTATCATATTCAAACCCAAATTGAACCAAATTCAAGCCCTAAAATTGAACCAAACTTCAAATTCCATCAATGTGAACGACATGATCAATTCAATTTCATAAATCCATATCCTAAAATATTAATGACATTTTCTTAGACTAGTTTGAACCCTCAATTAGTCTAGATCTAAGCCCAAGACAAGCTCAAATTCAAATCCAAGCATAAACTCCGTTTTGAGGCTAAATCTAAAATCTAACTAAGTTCATTAGATTGATTAAGGACTTAATCATCTCATCCATCCTTAAACCCTTGAGATGCTAATCACATCACTAGATCAAACCACTTGTTAGCCATGGACCAATAGTCCCTCAATTTAATCAAGCCCTTTTCTCTAAATTGTTTAACTCTCAAACCCATGCAACTAGTCTTTCCAAGCACCAAGCTAATCACCATTAAGCCTCCTTGACCTCCCTGAGCGAGCTATCCACCTCCCATGGCCTGGCCAACCACCCTAGTGCCTGGAAAACTCAAAACCAAGAACCTTTCACGTTGGCTCAAACCCAAATTGAACTCGTCCAATGTGGCACAATCCTATTGGCCACTTGCACCTAATTTCCCTCCACTTAAGATAAATGACACCAACCAATGACAGCCTAGGTCCACCCCCTTGACCTGAATTATAAATAGCCCCATCCATGTCCAAAATTGGGGGACGATTCAAAAATTTTCAAACTCTTAATTTCTCACCAAAAATCATTTTGAACCATTTCAAATTGCGGTAATTACCAAAATACCCCCGTACATCACAAAAATTACCAAAATGCCCCTAATATCCAAAATTTCCCAAAATCCTCAATTTCACTCTAAACTTCACCAAAACTAATAATAGCCATCAAATTCCCCCAAATCTCCCAAAATTAACCACAATTCACCAAAAAAGGACAAAATTCTTAAAACTACCCTTAAATTCCCAAGTCCCCAATTCATCCCCAATTTCCACCAAATTAATTCTAAAATCACCCAAGTTCAAATTCAAATTAAATATTATCTTATTTAATCTCAATTTGAACCAAATTCAAGCCCAATTTCATCCAATTCCAAACCCAAATTCTAGGCTCAAGTCAACTTCCCCAAAATTAAAACTAACTTCAAATTTCACCAAAGTGAACCACATGATCAATTCAATTTCATAAATCCATATCTTAAAATCTTCATGGCATTTGCTTAGATCAATTCGAACCCTCAATTAGTATATTTCTAAGCCCAAGCCAAGCTCAAATCAAAATCCAACCCTAAACCCCATTTTTGAGCCTAAATCTAAAATCTTACCTAGGATCATTGGATTGATTAAGGGTTTAATCATCTCAGCCGTCCTTAAACCCTTGATATGCTAATCACAAGTTCAATGCTCTTTTGAGCCACGGACCAATGTTCCCTCAATTTAAGCTAACCTTCCCCCTAAAATGGTTAACTCTCTAACCCATGTAACCAGTCTTCTCAAGCATTTATCAAATCACCATTAAGCCTCCCTGACCTCCCTAAGTGAGCTAGCCACCTCCCCTGGCCTGGTTAACCGCCCTAGTGGTTGGACGACCCAAAACCAAGAACCCCCCACCATGGCTCAAACCCAAATTGCACTTATCCAATGTGGCAAACTCATATTGGATACTTGCACCAATTTGCCTTCCACCTAAGCTAAATGGCACCAGCTAATGACAATCCAGGGCCTCCACCTTGACTTGAGTTATAAATAGCTTCTTCCATGGCCAAAATTGGGGGATGATCCTATTCCTTAGGGAAACTATTCCAATTTTCTTCCAGAGCTTCTCACAGCCTCCCTCAGTGCAATCCCACAATCTTTAGCCACTTGTTTCCATCACCCAAGCTCAATTTAACCTCTGAAATCTAGAGCTTTTTCGACCACTTCATAAAACTTCACAATACTACAAATTAATCATTCTAAAAGTTTCCCCACACATCAAAATCACTTCCCCAATTAAAGGCCACTTTTCTATGGCACTCTAACATAACCCTTGAACGAGCCCAAGTCACCCTCTGATTTGAGTCGTGCCTAAGCTACACCCTAGCTCAAACCAACACTTCGAGGAGCTTCATGGACTCAAGGCAATCGTCTCAAACCACCTAATCGAGGCCTCACCTGTTGGGCTAAGTTATAAGCCGAAAACTCTAAATTTTGCTTTGGTTTGGACCTTCGTGAAGAGAACTTGCATTTCATGCGCACTTGCCCGTGTAGAAAAATCATAAAAAAATAAAAAATACCTCTATAATCAGTGAAAAAAGGAGAAAAATATGAACTAAAAATTAAAAATATTTTCCTGGAATTTATTTTTAAATGAATTGACTACTCCATTGAGTAATTAATTCATAATTAATTGAATAATTATCTAAACATAATGAAATTTTGAGAGTTTATTCATAATGTCTTTAGGGTTCTTCTCCGACCTTCTTAATGTCCTTAGGATTCTTCTCTGACTTTTTCGAAGTTAGAAAGATACTCTAACATAAAAAGCCCAATTTTTTTAGAATTAATAGTATTATCTTAATTTAAAAATTATAAAAATAAGATAAAGGCAAAAATATAGAAAATTATGTTTAGAATGTTCACTGTGGTCAGATGACTCTTGAAAAATAAAAATAAATTTAAATAATTCAAAATGTATTTTTTCTATTATAAATATAATAAAAAATAATAAAAATTAAAAAAATATAAAAAAATTCTAAAAAATCACCAAAATGTTCTCAGATGAAGAAAATTGGTATTTCGAAACTGGTGTAAAAATTTGAAAGTTATAAAAATTATTTTCAATAAAAAATTGTATTTTCTAAGTAATTTTTTTTCTTAAAATAATTATAATAAATAAAAAAAATAAAAAAATTATGAAAACTAGTTTGACGTAATCCTTCATATCAGAGGAATCTAAAAAAAATAAAATTAAAGTTAAAATAAAAACTTTATTTTTAAGCTATTTTTTAATTTTAAGAAAATTAAAAATATCAATAATTATCAAAAGGTGAAAATACTCCAAATTGGTCTAACTATCATCCTAGCCAAAAAGAATAACTTAAAGAGGTGTTTGTAAATTTCTAATAATGTAAAGAGGTATTTTTAATAACTAAATGTATTTTTATTAATTTGTGAATAAAATAGTAATAAAAATAAAATAAAAATTAAAAAAAATATGAAATTTATTTCTTTGAGTTCCCTAAAGTCATAAAAACTTATAAAAAATATAAAAATGAAATTTTCAAATAAAAATATATTTTCAATTTTATTATTCTTTAAAATCAATTAAAAATGGTAAAAATTAAATTATAATTTAAACATTTATAAAAATTATTCCTATTGATTCTCTGACCTAAGCGAACCTGCGATAATTTTTCTAAGAATAGAAGGTATATTTTGCTTAGTTAAATTAATTATCCTTGAAATTTCCTGTTTTTGGAGTAACATAATTATTAAAAATTAAATAAAAATAAATAAAATAAAAAATCACAAATTAAGTTTTAATTAACCCATATATAGGGTAACATCAAAGTTTTAAAGTCATTTGAGCTAAATTCAGAGAATTATGGAGTGGAAAGCCTAAGTGTAAAATGGTATCTATGAAATTTTGAACTCTAATTTAGATTTAGGTCAAACTAGAGAGTAAATGGGTAATAGATCATAATTGACTCAGTGAAATGATTGAAATATAAAAGGTTAAAGGGTAGAAACCAATTGAAATCATCTTCTTTAAAATGGTAAAAATGTAATTTTCTGAATTATTGTGGTTTGGGAGTCAATTAACTTAGATTATCCTAATTTGAAGGACTTGATAAAGGAAGATGATAATCCCTTAATTTGAAGCCCTAAATCAATGGTTAAAAATAATAGAATCTTTTAAAAAGAATTAAATTCATCTCATTCAACAGTTTCTCAAAATTTCAAAAATATCCATAAAGGTTAAAGAGCTTAGCAGTGAACTAGACTTGATCTAAAAAATCATTGAACAAAGTTTAGAAGAGAAAATGCAATCAATCATAACATCTTTAAAACACTACAAGCTTAATTTTGGTTGAAGAGGTGAGAATTCTCTAAATACTTAATTTTTCCTTAAGACCGTTCACCCATTTAATACCATAATTAAACTTCAGATGAATATTTTGGTTACCCTACTCATGGGATATTTAATGTATTAAAGTTCACTGATCATAAGTTAAGACACTAAAACTAAATCCTAATTTAGTTAAGTGATCATTAATGCAACAAGCTAATAAGTTCCAATGAACTCAAAATGGTCATGCCACGGGCACTTTTACAATATTTTGGACATTTTGGAGGACAAATACACTTACCATTCTTTGTTGAAGAAAGTCATCCTTAAAATCTTAAGGATCCACCAAAATATGACTCGACGTCCGTTAATTCATATTTCCAATAAAATACCCTAGTACTACTTATTCTACATTTACAACTCAGTGCTCAAGGAATTGAGTCTTGGATAAGGTATTTAAGTCCTTGTGAGCAACTGTAGATATTTTGCCACTTATGGATCATCAGACTTGTGTAAGCCCAAAGTCTAGGTGGCTAGGGCGATGACGATAATACTTTTGTGTGGTAAGCAAGAGATATGAAGTGGGATTTGGAATAATATTTACTACCTCAAGTATCCTTCGGGGATTTGACCGATGATACTGTTCATTTATAGTAAGTAGCCAGTAGACTATACTATTTCACAAAAAAATATACTTACAATATAAAATGCAAAAAATTCCTTGTTTGTGAGATGACTACTTTTGCTTCCTAAAGTAAATTTTACAGGCATGAAAAAAAAAATTAAAGAATTTTTTATGAAAACCTATAAAGGTCCACGGGCTAATTACTTGGATTGAGGTTAGGGATTGCCCTCCTCAGATTACCAAGTTGGTAGCATTTATCAAAGTTGGAGTTATAAAGCACACAGTCTAGCTCCAAGCTCTCACCTTTACCAATGTCTTACACCTAGTCAAGTATTTCATATGTGACTACTGGTTTTGCTTTACTTGCTCGTACTTTCCTATGATTTGTTTTTTGACTTCTTCAGACTGAACTTTCTCGCTTTTCTTACTTTCTTTTTCTCACAATCTACTTAAATTTCCTGCAACCATATTATGCTTTATAATACTAACCATGTATGGGTAGAAGAGGCCCAAGTACATATTTACAGTTTATTTATTACAGCCTTTACTACTTCACTTTATTTTCTCTTTACTTTGCCATATACACTTTATTTGTGAAACCAAAACAACAAAAATATGATTTTAAAATATTAATAAAATTTAAAACTTTTTGAACGCAATTAATCCATTTCTTTTGGGTTTACAAGGATTTCTTTGATGAGGTAGCTCATGGTTGCTAACAAGGATTCTCTGGTTCAAATGAGCTTAACAACTTGTTTGGGCTAAGTTAACTCAAATGAAAATAGTGATGCTGAGATGATGGAACCATGGGATCTTAACTGGTGTTACTTAACTTAAACTAAAATTCCCCCAAAAATCTTAAATAATAACAAGAAAAACCAAAACATGACACATAAACTGCAAAACCATAAAACCTCAGACTTGGAGCCACCGTAACAAGGAGCTTGGAGCAAACCATGTGGGCAGCATGACGAGGATGTACAAAAGAACATCTTTGAGGGAGCGTACAGGATCATCAACAACAAATTTATCTTTAGTTAAACAACAAGTTATATGATCTCGAGGTAGTTCATCTAATACGACATAAATCCTCACTTTATCTTTAGGCTTCTACATAATCATATTATGCAATATAAGTCATAACTCTTTTTAGGGTTCTAAGGTTTTCGTTTGGTATGATGTAAGACCTTCTATCTTTCTAGACTATTTGCATGATCAAGATCATGTAAGTACGAGCCCCAAATAATAAATTTGGAAGGGTGGAACACTAAATGATGTCTCTTTAAAATTGAAGCAAAAATATATGATAGTTTGAGAACTCACTGAGGCTTGCCTCAGGATCCGTGACATTCCATACCTTTCTTCCTTTTGATTTTGAGAATAATTGTTCCAATTTGATCTATTCTCATTGACTTTTTCATGTCTAACCTTGAAACCTTAAGTTTTGAATTCATTAAGACGAATACCTCTTATCATTATTGAAAGTTTTCTTAAGTGACTTTGGTAATAGAAAACCTATCTAATCTTTATATGAGGTTGGGGAAGTTTTCAATCAACATATTAAACTTTAACAAACTAAATGGATATCATAAATTCTTTACTTTTTCTCTAAACCCTAAACCCTAAACCCTAAATTTTTAATCTCATTTTTCAAAATTAAAATATTACTTTTAAAAATTAAAATTTTATATGCATATTAATTTTAAAGTATTTTTAAAGCAGCCGACAAATCTCAATCCGGCGATTGACACGTAGCCCCTTACATAATTAATTGCACACCTCAAGAAACATTTTTATAAGAAGATTTTTTGTATGATGTAATACTATTCAATGTTTCCTGAATTGTGAAGTCTAGTTAGAAATCTCAAAATGGAAATTTACTTCCAAATCTAGTTTTCTAGTTTCAAAATAAAAATTCACTTGAAAATCTAATTTCGATTGTCGCAATTTCCATTTTAGCAATACAGATTAGATTTCAAAGTAAATTTTTAATTTTAAACTGATGAACTTTATTTTGAAGTGAATTTTCTTTTTTGGAAATGAATATTAGACTTTGCGTTGGAGGATGCAGTGAAAACTCTTGCATCATATGAAATATTTTCTTCAAATAATATATTTAGAGATGTACAATGAATAAGGTATAGGGCTTATAGAGATGAGAAAGTTGGATTTATGATTGGCTTTCCACTTGAAAAATAAAATGTGAAATAAATAAACTCAAGCAACTTTTTATGTAGCTATGGCAATAGACAAGATTAGATCAAAAATTCTAAAATAATTTAGACCGATTATCAATCTTAGACAACCATAATAATTCACATCAACTCAGCTTAAAGTTAGATCATTTAACATCTTAGAAAAGTTTGGTTTATCGAAAAACAATAATTGGTCAAACTTTGATTTGTAATCTAATAAGGTGTTTTCCTTTAATATTGTATGTCACTGTAGCTACATTAGCCCTATCTTCAAGTTAAAGCAAACCATAAACTTATGCATCCTCATCTTTGAAACTTTTAACTAAATTACTTTCACACCTTAAGCAAATTCTTATAAGAAAATTTTTCATATGACATAAGAGTGTTCACTTCTTCATCTAATGAAAAATCTAATTTTCATTTCCAAAATGAAAATTTGCTTCAAACATTATGTTCTACAACGTCATGAACATAATGTTTGAAGTAATTTTCCATTTTGGGAAAGAATACTAGATTTCTTAATTGATGATGAAGTGAACACACTTACATCATTTGAAATATTTTCTTCTAAGAATTTGATCATATGTGTGAAAGAAATCTAGTAAGGGTTGTTGAGACGGGATTGGGTGGATTAGTGGCTTTACACTTGTAGATAAAGTGTGAAAGTTAAACTCGTGAAAGGGTTGGTGTAACTACAGTGACAAAAAAGATTGGAGGTAAAATATGGATAAATTTTGATTGATTATTGATTTTTGATAGCTACAATAGCCTCAGTAGGATGCAAAATTTTTGGCTCGAAGCTTGGGTCATTTGGTTTGATCCGATCTTTATCTGAGCCAAAGTTAAAATCAATCAATTTTTGGGTGATGGAAAAATTTTGAGCTATCAAAAAAATTTTGATTATTGTCAGGTTTGATCACCTATTGTTACAACACTGCGGGTAGATCTACTACTATAAATAAATACAATGAATTATATTGAAAGAAATTTTTATTGTGTTGCATATTTTCAAGTTTGAATGTACATATGGAAATTTGTACATACAATCATCAATGCACAACAAATTTTATTCGAATAGAAAAGGAATCACCAAAGAGTTATTGAACAATGTTAAGGACTTTGTAGCAGGTGCATCTCAACTGTCAGCTTAACAATCTAAGGATAGGTTTTGGTGTCCATGTTTGGAACACAAAAATTGTGCACACTTAACACTTGATGAAGTGAGTATGATTTATAATGTCAAGGATTTCAGCCTGATTACTGGATTTTAACTTCATATGTCATGGTAGATCCTACAAAGTTCAGCTTAGCCATGATGTGTAGAAAAAAATGCTTCATTTCCTTTATATTTTTGCATATATTTTATTGATGAAATTGTCCTTTAAATAAGGGTATTTTTATGTTTTTTCCTTGATGGTACAAACTGAGTGAAATGGAGATAATTTTGAGCTATGGAGAAAACAAATGATTGGCACCTTATTATCAGCTTTCTTGGGCGCCTAGGCGTCAAGCCCATCCTCAAAGCCAAAGAGGATGGCACCTAAATGCTGGCCAAGTGGCACCAAAGCACCATCAACAAGTTCCTTGGCATGCAATTTTTTGGTTCATCGGCGCCACGACCCAAAATGACACACACAGAGCATGGCTCCTAGACGTCAGCCCGCTGATGCCTAGGAGATAGAAACTGTTTAGACAATTTCAGTAGTTCTTCAAAATGATGTAGGGAGTTGTGTAGCCTGATATAAAGGCCTTGGAGAAGGAAATGGAGTCTTTTTTCTTGTTGGTCATAGTCCCTAGTTAGTGCTTTATGTATGAGAGATTAGAGAGCATTTTGTGTGGGTTATGGAGAGATTTTCAAGAGTAAAGTGAGGAGGGTTTCAGAAAAGAAATAGGAGGATTTGGAGATCCTCGGGGGAAGTATTCTCAGCCCTTTGAAGAGAAGGAAAGGTGATTTTTGTATTTTCTAGTATTTTTATTATCAAAAAACAAAATTCTATAATGGATTTACTTAATTTCAGAGATGTTTCATGGTGCTTTTTCAATGCTTTTGAGTAGTCATCTTTCCTTTTTCTTGTAATGTTTAGTAGGTTATATAAGAATGCAAAGTGATTTAAGAAGTTGTACTTAATCTTGAATGTGATGAATAACCTGTTGAACTTCATTTACTTTTCATTATTGCCAAGTGATTAATTAAAATGTGTTGTGATCTATAATGACTCGGGAGAGCTACGGTAGAGCAACTAGGTTATTCACATTGATCTATAGGGTATGATGAAGTAATTTATAAAGAGATGCAAATGTTAGTGATTTTTGTTTTGATGGGTTCAAGTTGGGGTTTAAGGGTTTAAAACCAATTTAACCAAACTTCTTTATGTACTACGCTGAGGGTAAGGAATAGTGTTGATCATATTTGTTACTAGCTACATTCACAATTGTCACTTTTGATTTTCTACATTGCCACTTAAACAATTGCAAGGCAAGGTAGCCTTATAACTTGATAATCACCAAACCAATTATGATAAGTAAGAATTTGGAGGGGTTAACCATTATAATAATTGTAATTCAGTAGGAGTAGTATGTAGAAACTCAATTTAATTCCAATTCTAGACTAAGAACTTAGCCTAGTGGGCTAGAGCATCTCTTAAGTCTAATTGCCTTACTTTCTGTGGGATCGATATTCTGGACTCATAATTTGATAATGCTAATATGATACATACACTTGTGTGAGACCCTTGCACTTAGAGTTAGGGCATATCAAAGTTTTTGGCACTACTGTAGGGTGTATCAAGCCTCTTTAATGAATTATGAGCCTCCAACTGGATTTGACCCAACCAGATTTAAGGAAATGATCTTTGATGAAACAAAACATTGTTATGCAAGCCAAGTGTAGCAAAAAGAGGCACCAAATCCCAAGGCTCAGTCATTTTATGATCTATTGAATACTGCTCAAAGGCCATTGTGGGAGGGTTGCATATCTCATTATGAGTTATCTATAGCTCTCAGAATGCTGAAATTGAAATAGAGCACAACATGCATCGAGAGTGCTTCAATCAGTTTGTAGGCTTATTGAAAGAGACTAATCCACCTAAGAATTTAGAATTTAAGATTTATACAAAATAAAAAAGTTGGTCTCTAATTTAGGGCTTAAAGCAAAGAAAATTGATTGTTGTGTAAATGAATGTATGATATATTACAAGAGTAGCATGATTAACACTCAATGTAGAGTTTGTAATTCTCCTAGACTCAAAACTCATAGTAAAAAATATAAGAGTTAAAAGAAAATTCAATTCATATGGCTCTTTTATCTACTGCTTATTCAACATTTAAAGAGGCCATACAGTCCTATGTGTACTACTCTGCATATGATGTGGTATTATAGCCGATTAGAAGTAAGCAACTCAATGAGTCATCCAACAGATAAGGATGCTTAGAAATATTTTGGTCACTAATATCCTAAGTTTGTTGAGGAGGTGTGTAACAAGGGGCTTGGCTTTTGCTCTGATGGCTTCACACTCTGCAGTCAGTCGTATCACCTTACTATTGTTCATCAGTGATTATTACACCATACAATTTGTCATTTAAGATATGCATAACAACCCCTTTCTTCTTCTTGACACTGATTATACCCGGTATCAATGGCCCTGAAGGGAGCATTGATGTAAATTTGTAGATGATGATAGATGAGCTGTGAATGTTACCTGGGTGGAGCACCAATGAATAGTTAGCTTGCTCATATTGCATGAATTCATTTAAGGAATGTATGCTTTAGCATGGCATGAAGAGTTTATGGTTTGATTGTCACCATATGTTTCTAGATTATAGATATCCCTTCATTAGAAGTAGTAACACATTCAACAAAATTAGACTAAGAAACCATCACCACCTCCAAGAGTATTTTAGGAAGATATACTAGAGATTATTAATGACATTCCAAATATTACTGGAAGGATAACAGAATCAGACACAATATGGATGTCATGCACATAAAAAAAAATCGTTGACAACATCTTCAACTCTGTGATGGATGTTAACAAAAAATCTAATGATAATGTGAATGATAGATTTTATTTGAAGTAGATAAGAAAAAATTCAGCGTTGGAGATCCAAGAAACTGTTGTCAACAAGCTTTTTAAGCACAAAGAAAAATATTCTCTTACTTTGTCCCAACAAAGAAAAACATGTGAGAGGCTCTAACTACTAAAATTTTTGAGTGGGTGTGATTCGATTTGAGTCGTTATGTTGATTTGGGTTCTAGAAAAATATTTGGAATGAAAGTTACAACTGCATATTTTTCAACAAAATTTATTCCTAACCGGATTTAGCTATTTTTTGAGTGAAGCCCTTAACTCATTTATTAATATTAGTATTTAGGGAACTATGTGCTGCTAATTTGAAACATCATGGGGTATGTTAGTTGAAAGAAAATATTTTTATAACATATTATAAGCTTGAGAGATTATTACTACCTAATTTCTTTAACTTAATGGAGCATCTACATGTACATTTGAGATACAAGGAATTAATTGGAGATATAATACAATACCGTTGGATGTATTCATTTGACAGATAATTACTTTTAAACTATGTAGTTAATCACTCATTTATAAATAAGATTGTCAATATGTGCTAAGCAACATTTGTATTTTAGACTTTTAAATAAACTGAAGAAAACTATGAAGAATGAGGTCTAGCTAGAAGGATTAATATGTGAAACATATTTACTGTAAGACACAATGATATTCTGCTCCTAATTTTTTACGGAAGAAGAATCCACAAAATAGTCGTTAGGTTTGCTGCCACCATCAACCCTTTTTATTTTCCAACAGTTAGGTGAATCATCGGGGAGGTGCACATCACGTTACTCTAATAATCATAAACTTTGAGCAACTAAACTTTATGTTCTTCTGAGTTGTGTCGATGTTCAATCCTTTGTCGAGTAAGACATTTTTTATTATAATTATTCACTCATTTATCTAGAAAATGTCATGATGAGCTATTTTAATGATATTTCAATATGTGAAAAGTTTATTCAAGGAATTGTTAATTTAGCTTGAGATGATAACGCCATCAATTAGATCGAGAATAATTATCCCTAGTGTTATACAATTCATATGAGTTAAAATTGATATTTTTTTTTCTTATGTGACACATTAAATTTCATCAACACAGGATTTCTTATATATATATATATATATATATATATATATATATATATA
>JXCR01136691.1:99219-139359 GCA_002079205.1 Phalaenopsis hybrid cultivar | reverse complement strand
TATATATATATATATATATATATATTAATAGATTCATGATTAGGGAAATGGAGTAATAGATTAGGCGCTGATAGATCTTTCTTGGGGACCTATGCACATCTTGAAAATCTAGCAAATTGAAGATGTAAATGGGTATCAGTTTCATTTCTGGTTTGAAAGAAAAATTCATGTAATTCTAGCCAAAATTAGACAATGAGATTGACTATTATGGGATTCTTGAAGAAATTGTTGAATTACCATATCCTTGGTCTATTGGAGGATATGTAGTCCTTCTCAACTCAACTTGGTTTGATCCTATTCCGAATCATGAAATAAGGGAAAACCAACAATATAATATTGTGGAAGTGAAAGTGAACTGAAGCTATGATAAATTTAATCCATTCATTCTAGCTGATAGGCAAATCATGTTTAATATCTTCGATATCCCATAGAGAAAGAGATGACATTGATAGTGTGGTTTTCATATAGTTAGCATTTATATGTATAATAATATTGATCCCACTCATTAAGAAACTAAAATGGTAGATTAATGCTTCCCACTTAAAGCAATCAACCCATTCTTGAGGATGCTAGTAGTGAGTATAAAGAAATTAATCTCGGTGATGACCACAAATTTGGAGCTGCATTTGAAGAAAAGAATTTGAATACATCCTCCAATCACTCTTCAGGCGATACTGAGTAAGATGGTTGATACACATAAAATATAGAATGTTTTCATACACATTTTTATACCTATTTTTGAGATATTATGCTTTAATGAAAGGTATTTGTGTGTTTTTCTTGCAGGTACAATCAAAATGAATGAAAAATGCTAAAATGAGTGAAAAAGGGTAAAATTTGGAGCAAACTAAAGAACAATGCAAAAATGAACTAAGTCGCCTAAGCGTTAGAGGCTCCGCGCCCAAGCGCCAGGTACCCCGAGCCTAAGCACCAGGTACCCCGCACTTAAGTTACTTGATGAATTAGTTAATTTGAGTAGATTTTTGAAGAGGTGTTTGAAGCAACCCTTGATAAAAAGTGATAAACATCCCATGGACACAAAAATTCATTCAATTGGCTTTTGAGGAGGCAACTTCTAGAAGATTCAATGAATGGAGACACATTTTAAAGGGACACCAAGACACCTTTTGGATTTTTATTAAAGAAGACTTGGATCATCAAAGACAATCACTGCCAGAAGGCCAGCCATCCATTAAACTTCACAGTCCATTGTCATCGCCACCGCCAGCCACCTTTATTTTATTTTATTTTGAGTGTTAGTTTGTGTCGTGAGAGAAGAAAGAGAATTCAAAGGAATTTCAAGGCATTTGGTGGAGAGAATTTGAGATAAGTGTTTATTTTTATGTCTTCACTTGGTTTTAAATTAGATTTCTTGTTTGTGGCATTATTTCTACTTTTAAACTCCTATGTAGTTGTGTTTTCTGCTTAGATTTTTAGTAGTTTTCTTTATCTTTTTCTTTAAAATGATAAATGATTAAATATTTAAAAGAAGTTGTGTGAAGTATTAGACTTCAAAGTTGGAAGAAGTTGTGATGATTCAAAACCTTGCACTTCATTTACTTCTTGATTTGGCCAATTAAAATTTTAATACCTGTTGTGAGAATATGTAAGATCTGAGATGGTATTATCTCAGTCAACAAATGGTTGGAATCACATATTGATTTCATGAATGTGAATGTAGTTTATGGGGTTGAGTGTAAATAAATAGGGAAATAAACTTTTCAAGGGTGTAGAATTAGAGGACTTTAGAGTGAGAGGCTAAAGCCCCAAATTTGATGTATAATCTTAGGTTTTGATATGAGATGTTCGCCCTTAGGTGGAGGGAGAAGAGGAAACTCTAGAGTGAGAGCTAGTATCTTCCATGCCTAGCCGGTGTTTAGAACTATTCAAACTATAGATTAATAAATGTTCTTTATAGCATCTCTAGTAAAGGTAAAGAATATTATTGCTCCTATTTAGCATAACACATTTATCATACTTCCACAAAAAAAAAATTATATTTATCACTGATTCATCACAAGGAAAAAGATATTTTATTTATATTGCATTCATCTAACCAGTATTTTAGTTAAGTTAATTTGTTGCTTACTTTATTTTCAAATTATCAAAATATATAAAAAGAATCATACTTTCATTCCTAATTGAGCATCTTAAGTTTATGTAAGAATATATTGCTAAGTAAAATTTTTTTATCTAAATCTAGTTCTCCCTGTGGGTTCGATATTCAGGATTTAATCAAAAAGTTCTATATTCTTTGCCGATACATATACTTGCGCAGTATGCCATATTTAAAATTATAACTGCATTCTTATTTGCTTTATAGTGAAAGGTTTACCTAGATTTTGCTTGACACCAATTTTTTGGCACTGTTGCAAATTAAGAATATCTATTAAGGAAATTAATCACTTACGTCACCTCTTACATCTAGCTAGACCGAATATTCAAGATAATTTTTTTTTACGTTGTTGTCGGGGAGAGAAGGAAAAATATAATAGTAATTTGCAAAAATATTTTCAAAAGAAGTTTTTAGAAAACAAAATTTAAGTAAGTTTTATTTAAACATTAAGATTTATTTTAGAAATATTGTAGTGTCGTTTTTATATAAAGTTCTTGTTTGTGTGTTTTATTTTTTATTTTATTTTATTTATTTTATGTTTTTTATAGTAATGTGTGTGTAGTTCAGGTTTTACAGGACTTGTGCCTTAAGATTCTGAATTAGAAAGAACTATTAGAAAAATTAAAAAATTAAAAATTACTGAAAATTTCAAGAAATGTCAAACCAAAATAATCAAAATTTTGAAGAGTTTAGACCTTTAAGAGATTATGCAAACCTTACGGTGGATGAACTTCAATATAGTATTCAAAACATGTTGTAGTGGTTAATTCATTTGAGTCTAAACCTGTTAATATCCAAATGGTATCAAATAATTAGTTTGAGGGAGCACTAACAGAAAATTCAAATTTACAAGCTGCTAATTCTCTAGAATTATGTCCTACATTTAAATATGATGGTGTATCACATGATGGAATAAGACTTAGATTATTTTCTTTATCACTGAGGGATAAAGCTAAGATATGGTTACATTCGCTATCACCTGGATTTATCAGAACATGGATTGATTTAACGCAAAAATTTCTTGCTAAATATTTTCCACCATAAAAAACTGCAAAACTTAGAAAAGATATTACATCTTTCTGTCTGTTTAAAGGGTAATCTATTTATTAAGCATGGGAATGATTTAAAGAACTCTTAAGAAAGTGTCCACACCATGTTATACCAGATTGGTTAATAATTTAAACTTTTTAAATTGGATTAGTTGGATCTCTTAAATCTATTATCGATGTCGCTGGTGGTGGTTCATTGTTCTCAAAACCATTTCAAGACATTTATTCTTTAATTGAAGTGATGGCTACAAATACTTTTCAATGGTATTCTGAAAGGTTAAATCTTAAGAGAGTAGCCAACATTTATGAAACTGATGCTTTTGTCATCAAGCTAATATAATTTCAAGGAAGTTAAACCAATTTAGAATGAATTTTTCTCAACAAATTCCTATGATTGAAGAGAATTTATTAGACCAAATGGTAGATTCTCAAGCACCATTAGGACTTTAAATGATAAATAATAAGTAGAATAACCCATATTCAAATTATTATAACCCAGGTTGGAAGAACCATCCCAACTTCAATTGGAACAATACTTCGGGTGGTAATAATCAACATTGGGGGAACAACCAAGTAAACCCATTGAGAAACTAGAACAACCAAGAGAATAGTAATTATAGACCTACTTATCCTCTAGGTTTTTATAATAATCCATATTTTATGAAGAAGAAGTTGTCTATAGAAGAAGTGGTATTACGAATGGGAAATCAGTTTCAAAGTCAAGGAGTGACAATTAGAAATTCTGAGAATCAATTGGGACAAATAACAAATTGATTAAGTAATATATCTCAATGAACACTTCCTAGTAATACATAAGTAAATCCAAAAGACAAAAATAAAGAGCTAGTAAAAGTCGTTAAACTAAGAAGTGGAAGAGAACTGGAAGGTAGAGTTCAAAAGAGATTGAAGTAAAGAGAGAAGAGATTGAAGAACCAAAAGAGGATGCTCTGAAAGGTTTAGAGAGACCTACTTCTCCACTTAAAGTTGATTTGGAAAAACCACCACCTCCATTTCCTCAGAGGCTTTGACAACAAAGGTTGGATAAGCAATTTTAAAAATTTTTGGAAATTTTTAAGAAGCATACAATTAATATTAAATTTTTTGAAGCTCTAGAACAAATTTCAAGCTATGTGAAGTTTATGAAGGATATTCTTAACAGGAAAAGGGAAGTTTGAAGATAATGAGACTGTTGCACTTAGTGAGGAGTGCAGTGCTATAATTCAGAAAAAGCTTCCTAAAAAGCTTAAAGATCCTGGTAGCTTTACGATTCCATGTGTAATAGGAGAAAAATTTCATGGGAAAGCTTTATGTGTTTTAGGAGAAAGCATCAATCTTATGTCATTATCAATATTTAAAATATTAGGATTAAGAGAAATAACCCTTACTATTATAACTCTGCAGTTAGCAAATCATTCAATAACATATCCTAAAGAAGTTATAGAAGATTTCCTAGTGAAAGTGGATCAATTTATTTTCTCTGTTGATTTAATTGTGCTAGATATGGAGGAAGATTAAGAGATACCTACCATTTTAAGGAGACCTTTCCTAGACATAGGAAGAGTAATGATAGATGTGAAAAAAGGAGAATTAATTATGCGTGTCAATGATCAAACTGTTACATTTAATATTTCCAAATCAATGAAATACCCTGCAAAAGGTAAAGATGTTGAATGTTATAAAATGAATGTTATAAGATATTTGAGTGAATGTCATTTCAAAACAACTTATGAAAAGAAATTTGAGAAAAAAGAGTTGGAACACTAGCAAGAAGAGGAATTGGATCAATATAAAGATTTATATAAGGAAGATTTAAACTATGTTCGAGTAAGTTTTGAAATTTTGGACACAACAAAAAAAGATGCATCTTTTTGTCCCTCAATTAAAAAACCTCCCGAGCTTGAGTTGAAGTTACATCCTGAATATTTGAAGTATGCCTTTTCAAGTGATTCCTCTACATTACTTGTCCTAATTTCCTCAAAATTAACTACAGAAGAAGAAGAAAGTTTGATGAAAACCTTAAAGAGTTATAAGAAATCTTTTGGATAGACAGTTGCTGATATAAAAGGAATCAGTCCATCAATTTGTATACATAGAATTCATATGGAAGAGAACTGCTAACCCAGAGCTGATCCGCAAAGGAGATTGAATCTTATCATGAAAGAAGTTCTTAAGAAAGAAATTTTATAATGGTTAGATGTTGGAATTATCTACAATATTTCAGATAATGCATGGGTTAGTCCAATTCATTGTATTCCTAGAAAAAAAGGAGTGACTGTGACTTTGAATGAACATAATGAGTCAATAAAATCAAGAGAAGTCACGGGATGGTGAATATGCATTGATTATAGAAAACTAAATCTTGCCACAAGGAAAGATCATTTTCATTACCCTTTCTAGAACAAACGTTGGATAGACTAGCTGGGCATAAATATTTTTATTTTTTAGATGGATAAACGGGTTATCACTAAATACAAATAGCTCCTAAGGACCAAGAGAAAAAAACTTTTACCAATCCTTATGGTACGTTTGCTTTTAGAAGAATCCCCTTTGGTTTATGTAATGCACCTGCTACATTTCAAAGATGCATGATGGCTATTTTTTGTGATTTAATTGAAAATGGGATTGAAGTTTTTATAGATGATTTTTCAGTGTTTGGAACTTCATTTGAATCATCTTTAGAAAATTTATTAAAAGTTCTTAAGTGCAGTGAAGAAAAAAGTTTAGTCCTTAATTGGGAAAAATGTGAATTTATGGTAGCAAGAGGAATAATTTTCGGACATCAAATTTTAAAAAATAGTATGGAAGTAGACCCTGCAAAAATTCAAGCGATTGCTAATTTACCTCATCCAACAAATGTGAAGGAAATTAGGAGTTTTTTATGACATGCTGGATTCTACAGACGTTATATTAAAGACTTTTCAAAAATTGCTAAGCCTCTATGTCATTTACTTGAAATAGATGAAATTTTTAATTTTGATGAAGAGTGCTTAAAAGCTTTTGAATTATTAAAAGAAAAATTATTCACTGCACCAATTATTGTTTCACCAGATTGGGAAAAACCTTTTGAATTAATGTGTGATGCTAGTAATTATGCTGTTGGAGCTATTTTAGGTAGAAGCATGATAAGATTTTCAAGGTTATCTACTATTATAGTAGAACTCTTAATGAAGCTCAAATTAATTATACCACAACTGAGAAAGAGATATTAGCAGTAGTATATGATTTTGCTAAATTTAGATCTTACTTAATTGGAACTAAATGTATAGTGCATACAGATCATTCAATTATTAAGTATTTACTGAAAAGGAAGGATGCAAAACCAAGATTGATAAGATGGGTTCTTCTTTTGTAAGAATTTGACTTTGAAATAGTAGATAGTAAAGAGCTGAGAATCAAATTTTTTATTATTTGTCCAGGCTTGAGTTAGAAAAAACGCTGTGTTTTGAAAAATAAATTAATGAACATTTTCCAAATGAAGAATTGTTCAATGTTAATGAGTGGTGTGTTCCATGGTATGCTGACATTGTGAACTTCATTGTTAATGATATTATACCATATGGAATGACATACCAACAGAAGAGAAAATCTATATCTGAAGTTAAGACTTATTTTTAGGATGACCCATTTTTATATAAATAACGAAAGGATCTTATTTTTTGAAGATGTGTGCCTTTAGAAGAAACTTATGAAATTATCCAAAAATATCATAATTCTGATTTTGGGGAACATTTTGTTGATAAAATAACATATAAAATTTTACAATCTAAATTTTATTGGCCTACAATCTTTAGAGATGTTAATGTTTATATCGAAACTTGTAATCGATGTCAACGAATAGGCAATATTTCTAGGAGGAATGAGATGCCCCTCAATTATGTGTTAGAATTTGAGATATTTGATGTTTGGGGATTAGATTTCATTGAACCATTTATACCATCTTTTAAAAAATTATATATAATTTTAGCAGTAAACTATATATCCAAATGGATAAAAGTTGTTGCTTTATCTCGATATGATGCTCAAAGTGTTGCAAATGTTTTAAGAATGAATATATTTTTTAAATTTGGGATGCCAAGAGTAATCATAACGGACGGGGGAAGTCATTTTAGAAATGCAAAAATGAAGAAATTAATAAACAAATATCATATAAATCATAGAATTATTACTGCTTATCATCCTCACACAAGTGGTTTGGCTGAATTATCCAATCAATAAATTAAAAGAATATTGGAAAAAACCTGTTAAGATAACTAAAATTGATTGGTCAGCTAAACTTGACTATGCTTTGTGGGCTTATAGGACAGCACGTAGAACTCCTATAGGAATGTTCCCATATAGACTAATATTTGGGAAAGTGTGTCACTTACCAATTGAACTTGAGCATAAGACATTATGGGATATTAATGAATTTAATTACAATTTAAACGATGCTGGTGAGAAAAGGTTATTGTAATTAAATGAGCTTGAAGAGATAAGGAATGAATTTTATGAAAGTACTAAGATTTACAAAGAAAAGATGAAGATGTGGCATGATTGGAGGATTCTAACTAAAAATTTTCAGTAAGGGCAATAAGTTTTGCTTTACAATGCAAGGTTAAGATTATTTCTAGGTAAACTTTTGTCCAGTTGGATGGGCCCATTTGTTGTGATGAAAGTTTATCCTTATGGAGCTGTGGATATTAAATATCCTAAAATTGATAAAATATTCAAAGTGAATGTTCACAAGCTGAAATCCTACTTTTTAGGTCACAAACTTACATTAAATGATTTTCTAATGTTGGGTCAAACAGAATAAGCATTGGCTATGTCGGGCTGAAGACGTTAAACTAAGCACTATATGGGAGGCACGCCATAGTTATCTGTGTGTTTATTTATATTTTTGTTGTTGTGTGTGATTTAGAAAATTTTGGTAGTAGTTTGACCACATAATGAGTTAGTGATTATTCTAAGACCTTAAGAGATGATAGACATATTAGAACAAATTTTTGGATGTTAAGTTGACCTATGCTAAATTGAGCACCGGCGCTTAAGAGCCAAGATCCGGTGCTTAAGCGTGACAGTTAAAAAACATGTGCGAATTTTTTTTTTTAAAATTCTAACTGCAAATTGGTTAACTTGAACATGTAGGAGAAGTTCTAGGATGTGCCTACGAGTTATGATAGAGATTTAAAGCCTATAAATAGAAGGGAATAAAGAGAAATTTCACCACACCTCCATTTAACCCTTACATTTAAAGTGAAAAGAGAGAAGTTTTAAAAAATGTCTTCTTGGGAGAGTGATTTGAAGAAGGAGGAAGCAATGGGAAATAAGTTTATTATTTAGAGTGTGCAAGAATTATATAACAATTTTCTCATCGTTAGTATTGAGGGAATAGCGGAGAAAATGACTAAGATTGAGGCTAACGTAGCTTCAATTGAAGCGAAAGTGATTGAAGATAACGCACATTTGGATTAATTAGGATGGCAACTTAAGATACAGTTTAGCCATACCCGTTTTATAGAAGAAGCAGACAAGGCAATGTATCTGAAGAACAAGTGGATTGAAGAAGATTCAACCAGAGTTATTAATCATCGTTCATTCTTTCATATATACATTCCAAATGTTGAATGACAGACTAAAAGTAGGCTAGAATTTGTTCCATCAACTAGAGAGTGTAATTAAGTTTGTGAATTTTTGTTTATGAGTTTAGTATTTGTTAATGTTAAGTGTGTTTAAATGTGTTTTTATATGTTAATATTGTGTAGTATTATGTTTAGGAATTTTCTCATCTGAGACTATTTGGATTGAGAATTTATGTATTTAAAAGTGTTTGTAATTATTCATGAATTAATATAAATGTTTTATTCGTGTGAAATTTTGTGTTATTTAGTGTTGAATTGAATTAGTTTAAACTGGTGAATCTTGATTAAGAGGAGAGTTAAGAGGGAAGAAAATAGTTGTTACGGTGTTTTTATACCATAAGGGGTTGGTTGACTTAGGCTAGAAGTGCATTTCACTTAAATCAAAAAAATCAAAACTTATACACTGGCGTCTAAGCACCAAAACCCATGCTTAAGCGCCGCCTAAACCAATATACTAGTGCCTAAGAACCGAACCATTCACACTTAAGCATTGGTTCCCGAAAATTGGTTCTCTAATAGTTTTAAAGTGAATTTTTGGTCCAAAAATCTCCATTAACACACCTTAGCTCGCCTTCTTCTTCAATTTTTCACGATTTCTAGGCTAAAGCATCTCCTATTTTGAAGATTGTTTTTATGGATTCAGGCCAAATTTGTTAGATTTGATCTTCTTGAGGTAAGAGCTTCACTTCTATGCAAAATTTTTTTTATTTTCACCATGTATTTTGATCACATTCATGAGCTACCCAAAAATCACTATGCATGGTGAATATTTTGGAAAAGCTGATGGAAAATGCATGTATTTGTTGGTTTAAGATTTTAGAAGTTGAGTTTAGTGATTTAGAGTTGATTGTGGAATTTATTTTGAATTTTATACATTTTTTAGAAAATGTCACCAAGAATGAAGAGAAGTAAAGCCAAAGCTCCATTCGATTCAAGTAAATTTGCTAGTTTGAGAGCTCAGAATCGGTATAGCGATGAATTACATTCAAGAAAATTAATTCCTAAGCAATGTTTTAAAAATCTGGGAGGAGTTGTTTAAGAGTTGATAATTAGCCACCAGTGGGAGCGATTGTGTTATTTTTCTACTGTCATCGTGATTTCAGTGGTACGAGAGTTCTATACTAATCTCTCGGAGGCTGATGAAGAAAGAGTCATCGTGAGGGGGAAGATAATACCATTTTTTTCTGAGGTAATTAATCAGAATTATCAATTGCCCCTGAATACTTTGTGCTTTTATTCAAACTATAGTCCTGCTGAGGAGGAGCTAGACGAGACTATTTCATCTTTGGCTATTGAGAGATGATTATGGAAGATTACAAATAAAATAAGGGTAAAATTTTCTACTTCAAAGTTGGATGTCACTGTAAAGTCATGAAATTATTTTATTTCTACTTGTCTACTGCCTACAAATCGTTTAAGTGAAGTGACTCGAGATAGAGCAACTTTGAACTATTGTATTCAACAGTCCAAGCTTATTGACATAGGAGGATTGATTTATGAGCTGGGAGGAGATCCTACAGCCACTGAAGCCCATTACCAGGGTGAATGTGAAAACTTATTCACATCATTCTATTTTTGGTTGGAAGGGTGGACTCCCTAGTAGTTCTGCTGTTTCTACTTCACGAGCCTCTACTTCACAAGCTTCTACATCATGAGGTCAGACATCTGGAATTGATTCTCAGTCACAGCTTATGGAAAGAATATTGAAAAATGTTATTTACGCCAGTTAAAAATGGCAAACTTAGAGCATTTTGTAGAGCATATGGATGGGTATATGAAGAGACGAGGTGATTATGAGGAGGAATACAACATAACTATGGAGCATCTCAATAGAGGTAATCGGGATGTAGAATTTCCTCAGTATGCCAGATATCCATCATATGAGCCTACAGCTTCTTGGCGTAGTAATGAAAGTGATGAAGAAGAGGGTGATGATTAGTTTGGATCTTTAGTTATGTTTTATGTTTGTAGTTTAAGTTTTGTTATGAACTGTTGTTAGTGCAGTTGTTCTATATTTTGTGTTGTGTTTTTAGTTGTTATTGTTGAGACTATTTTGTTTTGTACATATTTTGTGATGTATTTGTGTTTAGTGAGTAGTTATTATGTGTGTTATTAATTGCTTTAGTTATGTTGTTGTATTTATTTAGTGTTTGTTAAACTTAATTCTGGAATCTTAGGAAGGTTTAGGATTTAGCTAACTTGTCACTTAAAGCTGCATGTTTAAAATTTTCAATTTGCTACCAGTTAT
Source organism: Phalaenopsis hybrid cultivar (assembly GCA_002079205.1). Classification (NCBI taxonomy): domain Eukaryota; kingdom Viridiplantae; phylum Streptophyta; class Magnoliopsida; order Asparagales; family Orchidaceae; genus Phalaenopsis; species Phalaenopsis hybrid cultivar. The sequence continues at coordinate 128,325 of JXCR01136691.1, read as the reverse complement.
TTTTCTTTATGTTGTGGTCATGTATGTTTGTTAGTGTGTTTATTTGCTTTTATGCTATACTCCGCTGTATAGAAGTCTGATGAATCTCTATATGTTAAGAAAATTAAAATTTGATCAATTAAAAATTTTGACTCCTGTTTTAAATTTTTGTGCTTGCATATTTAGGATATAAAAATTTCTGCAAAGCATGTTATAGTTAGTTTTCATTCCTACTTATTTATATATGATGCTAAAATGTTTTAGTTCTATTAAAAGTTTAAGTTTGGGCGAATGAAGAATTTTAAAGAAACTTTAAAGTTTATTTGTTCTCAAATGTATTTCAAATAAAATTTGATTTTGATTTGAAAAATGATTATGTATATGAAGTTATATTAGGGAAGTGAAATTTTGATTTTAAAAATGAGTAAGTGAATTTAGTTAAAAGTTATAGTAATGAAGAAAATTTTAAGTTAAAAATTTTTTAGTGTGGAAAATGATAAATATAGTGTAACTATATTTAGTAGGAAAATTTCTATTTTTGAAAAAGTTAGAAATTTAGAACTTTTATTTTCAAAACTTAAATTTCTTTTATTGAAATTAATGTTCAAAACTATTATTCTATTTTTAAGAGAAAGAAAAATATTAACACTTTGCTTTAGGAAAGGAAGAGTGGAATTCAAAATCATTAATAACATATGCAGATATAGTAATCCTTGCCTGAAAAAAAAAAAAAAGAAAAAGAAATAAAAAGGAAAAAAAAGAAAAATAAAAAGAAAAAGAAAAACAAAAAGTTGAAAGAGAGGGAGAAGCTTGAGGATTAGTGCTTAATAAAAAATTGGTTCCACATCTGATCTTTTTAAACTATAAGACTTGAGAAATTCTTAAGCTTAAGGATATAATGTAGTGATAAAAATTATGCTTGATCAATATTTTTAAATAGAGATGATAAAATGCCTAAACTCTATGTTTGGAAAATGTACAATATTTTTGAATTAAATCGAAACTCATATTTTCATATTTCTTAACATTAAAAATTTCTAAGCTTTAAGTTGGTCTCATTTACTAGTATTTTTTTCTAAATTGGACTACTATATTTCTACATCAAAATTTTGGTAACTCCTAAAGAAACTCATATACAATATCTACCTATGTTGATTTTTGAAGGTTGAAAGTTCACTTGAGGACAAGTAACATCTTAAGTTTGGGGGATTTTGATACACCTAAAATATATAATATTTTTTAGTATATTTTTATACCTTTTTTTGAGATATTGCATTTTAATGAAAGGTATTTGTGTATTTTTCTTGCAAGTAAAATCAAATGGATGAAAAATCCTAAAAGGACTAAAAAAGGGTGAAATTTTGATCAAAATGAAGAAAAATTCAAAAATGAACTGTGGTGCTTATGCGCTAGAGACTCCGCGCCTAAGTGCCAGGTACCCCGCACTTAAGCACCAGAAGTAGTTACTTGATGAATTATTTAATTTGAGTGGATTTTTGAAGAGGTGTTTGAAGCAACCCTTGATAAAAATGTGGGAAATAGCCAATGGACACAAAAATTCATTCAATTGGCTTTTGAGGAGACAACTACTAGAAGATTCATTGAATGGAGACACATTTTAAAGGGACACCAATGCACCTTTTAGATTTTTATTAAAGAAGACTTGGATCATCAAAGTCAATCGCCGCCAGGAGGCTAGCCATCCATCAAACTTCATAGTTCATTATCGCCGCCCCCGACCACCTTTATTTTATTTTATTTTGTTTTAAGTGTTAGTTTGTGTTGTGAGAGAAGAAAGAGAATTCAAAAGAACTTTAAGGCATTTGGTGTAGAGAATTTGAGATAAGTGTTTATCTTTGTGTCTTCACTTGGTTTTAAATTAGATTTCTTTTTTGTGACATGATTTCTACTTTTAAACTTCTGTGTGATTCTGTTTTCGTCATGGATTCTTAGTAGTTTTCTTTATCTTTTCCTTAAATTGATAAGTGATTAAATATTTAAAAGAAGTTGTGTGAAGTATTAGACTTCAAAGTTGGAAGAAGTTGTGATGATTCAAAACCTTGCACTTCATTTACTTCTTGATTTGGCCAATTAAGATGTTAATAGCTGTTGTGAGAACATGTAAGATCTAAGATGGTATTTTCTCAATCAACAAATGGTTGAAATCACATATTGATTTCATGAATGAGAATGTAGTTTATAGGGTTGAGTGCAAATAAGTAGGGAAGTAAACTTTTCAAGGGTGTAGTATTAGAGCACTTTAGAGTGACAGGCAAAATCCCTCAATTTGATTTACAGTTTTAGGTTTTGATACTACATATTAGCCCCAAGATGGAGGGAGAAGAGGGAACTCTAGAGTGAGAGCTAGTATGTTCCCTGCCTAGCTGGTCTTCAAAACTATTCAAACTATAGATTAGCCAATGTTCTTTATATTATCTCTGATAAGGGTAAAGAATATTATTGCTCCTATTTGGCACAACACATTTAACATACTTCTACAATAAAATTTTTATCTTTATCACTGATTTATGATAACGAAAAAAGATATTTTATTTATATTGCTTCTTCTTGCAAGTATTTTGGTTAAGTTAATTATTTGTTTACTTTATTTTCAAATTATCAAAAATTATAAAAAGAATCAAACTTTCATTCCAAATTTAGCATCTTAAGTTTAGTTAAGAATATATTTCTAAGAAAAATTTTGTTATCTAAATCTAGTTCTCCCTCTGGGTTTGATATTCCGGACTTAAGCAGAAAATTCTATATTACTTGATAAGGATATATATACTTGTGTGGTATCCTTTATTTAAAATTATAATTGCATTCTTATTTGTTTCATAGTGAAAAATTTACCTAAATTTTTCTTGACACCAAGTTTTTAGCGCGATTGTAAATTACAAATATCTATTAAGGAAATTATTCGTATACATCGCATTTTACATCTATCTATATAAAAAATTAGGATCATTGGTGTGCCTCAATTCACTACATACTATTATGTCTTATGTCTATTGTGTATTGTTCTATTTTTAATTTATTATGTAGTATTTTATTATGTGCACTAATTAATTAATTTTATTTTCTTTGTTGCAGATGTCAACTTGAGGCACAAGCAGTCTCTCTCATCTCATGGGGGAGCATGAAGCACATTGTTATCTAATAAAGAAGAATGAAAAGAGAGGCCAATCGACTATGACACCCAATCCTACCCTCATCCCCACACCCACCCCTTTGCTTACCTTGAACACCATCATCACCCCTGCCCTCGCCCTTATCCACGAGCCTACCTCTACCCCTGCCCTCATACCCACTCCCACCCAACTCTCACCGCTGCCTTGACTACTATTCCCACCCCCACTATTACACCCACCCTTAATAAAATATCTTCTCCCACCCCTACACCCACCCATACTTCCACCTTGACTAGAGCAAGGTTTGCTTCTGCAGAGGCTCATGTTTCCTTTACTGAGCAGGAGTCAACAAGCAGCAGCTACCGCAACAAGCCTGTTAAGAGCACGTTAGTATTTTATAATTGAAAATAATATTTTTAATTTTTTTAATTGATAAAAAACTAACAATTTGTTCTATTCAAGTTCCACACCCTGACCCAGACTTGTCATGTCATTCAAAATATCATTCAAATTAAGTACGACTCAACATATATGTCATGGAAGGAGATTCTGATGGTCATTCAAAATCTTTTATTTCAGGAGTTTGCGGTATATATCATTCAAAAAAATCTTAAGTTATTTTTATTTATTTATGAACTAACATATTCCCTATAATTTTGTTGAAATAATTCTTTAGGTAAGCACAAGGCACACACTCAGTGCAACTTTGACCGCAAGGGCGATGATTGCCTGTGGAACATGTCTGACGATATTTAGAAATCTCAGCATCCTCCTTTATGTCTTGGAGAGATATATTTACCACACTGCTCATGGCTTAGAATTCTTCAAAATAGTAGAACAAGAGAGAGCAGGTGAAGCAGAATAGGCGATCAGACTGTGGAGGCATGGGGCCATTCAAGCACACTGGTGGGGCACTCACACATACAAAATACAAGCGAAAGCTAGTAAGATTTCATTACTTCTTTAAATTTTTCTATAAATTGAAAAAATATTCTAATTACTTAATTATATGGACAGACTATGACAATGGGATGAGAGTCCTCTGTTGTCGATGTGCATGAGCGCATGATATACCAAAATAACTTGTTATTTTAAGTATATATTTTATGTCTATTTTTGGTGATATTCCACTTTAAAGACTATTTTCATGTTTTGGTTGCGGGTATATCAATTTTAAGCATTTGGAGCAAAAGTAGGAAAAAGGACAAAATTTGGATCCAAAATAGCGAATTTTTTGAATCTAGCACTTGAAGCACTAGATTGGCACCTGAAGCGCCACTTTACAGAGAGTTGGCATTTGAAGCGCCAGATTTGGCACCTGAAGCACAATTTTATAGAGAAACGACAGCTAAAGTGCTAGAATCAGCGCTTAAAGTGCCAGAACCCTAAAGAGCGCGAACTTAAGCAACCTAGTGCCTGACGTGCCAGAATTAGCGCTAGAGGCACCAGAGACAATTTTTTATGAATTAAGGAGATTCAAGATGAAGTTTGCCCAAATTTTGAAGGGTCCACATGTTTCAAATGCTCCCATGGAGTGATTCAATATATATAGACACTTCGAAAGGCTCTTTGATGAAGGGATATGTCTCTTGAATCAAAAGACATGTTTTTTGGAATTCAGAAGGTTTGACTTTTAGATAGAACATTGGAGAGAATTTTGAATTATTTTTGGAGGGAGGCAGCCTTTAATAAAAGGGAAGGAAGTTTAGGGCTAAGGAGAGGGCGAAAGAGTGAGTAGAGGAGTATAAGGTGGGGTGAGAGAGAGAGAGAGAGAGAGAGAGTTAGAGAGAAAAAGTCAAGGACTTCGAGATTTTCTTCAAGGGTTATAAGAGGAGAGGGAAAATGAGAGATTTCTTCTTCATTACATTTACAAGAGAGAATTGAGAGTACTTGTAATGATGAAATGTGCTTAAAGGGAACTTCTAGGCATTTGCTTGAGAAAGATTGTGAGGTAAGAATTGTCTTTTATTTCTTTATTTTATAAATTTATTTTTATATATGAAATCTGTGTTTTGTCTTATCATTCTCATGAATTTTGAGTAGTAATATTTATCCTTCTCCCTACTCTGAGATATGGTTTTGTGAAGAATTGATTTTGTTCCATACGGTTTTAAATGTCAAAATTTTTTGATGATTTGAACTCTGATCTTCATTTACTTTTTGATTTGGCGAATTGAAATATTAAAATGTGTTAAGAAACATATGATCTGAAAGGGCTATGATTTCTATAACATGGTAAGAGTCACATTAAATTTTTTGGGTGAGGATGTCATCCATGGGGTTGACTGCAAATAAATAAGGAAATACACTTTGTTTGAGGTAGAATTGGAGATTTTAAGGTGACAGATTAAAATCCCCAATTTGGTCCAGTTGATTGGAAATTATTGCCAGATTTTTAACCCTCAGGCGAGGGAGTAGTGGGAGATCTGGAGTGAGAGCCAGTATCCTTCCAACCTAACCACAGAATTAGGGATTAAACTCTAGATTAGTCAATGTTCTTTATGCACTTGAAAGGGGGTAAAGTATAGGAATGCACCTATTTGGCACAATATAATTTTATAATATTTAGTTTAGTTAACTTAGTTCTTTTAATTGTATTTTATTTAGCATACACTCAATTACTTTAGATTCAAATTTTGTACTTAAGTTTTGTAGTTTGAATTGTATTTTAGATTATAATCATTGGACTTTAGTCATTGACATTTCCAACTTCCCTATGGGATCGATATTTAGGTCTCCATTAGAGCCCTTTATTACTTGAGTAATACATATACTTGCATTATCATTATGGGATTAGCAGTTTAAAGATTTTAAAAATAATATTATTTTTACTAAAGTTATTTTTATTTGAAATTAAATTGCATATTTATTATTAGCTCTGACGTGTGTGTATTTTGTAATATTAAAAAATATTTACAAAAACTACACAACACAAAATCATGGATCAAGTTTTTGGCACCGTTACTGGGGAAGTAACGGAAAATATTGGTAAAAAAAATTTTAATTTAAAACATTTTATTTTAAACTGAAAAATTATTTGTAGTTTAATTTGAACATTTTCATATTTTAGTGTGTTTGTTTATTTTAATTGCTTATTGTGTTTGTTTATGCGTAGTTTAAGATCTGAAAATTTAGTGCCTTGCGATTCAAAATTAAAAAGAACAATTAGAAAAATTCTAAAATAACAAAAAGAGATAGATAATTCTATTAGAATGGCTTGTAACCCAAGTAATTCTGGAAATGAACATCATCAGAGGCCTTTACAAGATTATGTTAATCCTACAACAGATGAAATTCATTTGAGTATACAAAATCCTCGTGTAACTGCCAATTCATTTGAGCTTAAACCTGCTATTATCCAAATGGTACAAAATAATAAGTTTAGGGGAACACCAACTAAAGATCCTAACTTACACCTTGCTAGTTTTCTAGAATTGTGTGCTACATTTAAATATGATGGAGTGTCGAATGATGTCGTCAGACTTAGACTTTTTCCTTTTTCACCATGGGATAAAGCTAATATGTGATTGAACTCATTAGCACCTAGATCTATCAGAACTTGGGGAGATTTATCACAAAAATTTTTATCTAAATATTTCCCACCTTAAAAAATTTTTAAGCTTAGAAATGATATTACATCTTTTTTGTCAGTTTGAAGGGGAATCAACTTATGAAGCTTGGGAAAGATTTAAAGATCTTATTAGGAAGTGTCCACACCATGTGTTGTTAGATTGTTTAAGAATTCAAACTTTTTATAATGAATTGATTGGATCTCTTAGATCAATAATTGACGCTATTGGCGGTGGATCATTAATGTCAAAATCATTTGATGAAGTGTATTCTTTAATTGAAGATATGGTTACTAATAATTTTTAATGGCCCTATGAATGGGTAAATCTAAATAGAATAGCTAGTATTTATGATTCTAATGTAATATCTATATTGGTTTCCCAAATAACTGCTATATCAAAGAAGATATATTAATTTGGAATGAATTATTCTCAAACATCACCTAAGCTTGAGGAAAACTCATCGGGACGAATGATAGAATCTTAATCTTCTTATGAGACTTTCAATGCAATAAATAATCATTCTAACAATCCTTATGCAAATTATTATAATCCTAGTTGGAAAAATCATCCAAAATTTAGTTGGATTAACAATAACTCTAATGTTGATAATCCGAATGGAGGAACAATGCTGCGAACCAATTGAGAAACCTCAACAATCAAGTAAATCCAACTTATAAACCTTATTACCCGACAGGTTTTTAATAGTAATTTGTAGAGTAAGGAGAAGAAATTGTAAATGGAAGAATTCATCACTTATTCAGCCTTACATCAGTTTGAATGCACTTCTGAAAAGAATCAACAAGATAGAGAAAGAGGTACAGAACCTTATGCATGCAATTGGGAATATTTCTGAAATTCTAGATCATCTAGATTGGAGGATGAAAGAACATTTTGAATATATTGGACGTATTAAATATGGTTTGGTGAGTATTTTCAAGAAACATGCTTGGATTGAGGAAGATTCAACAGATGAATTTCCTTATTGACCTTTCTACAACTTGTACATGCACTGCCAATCCATGGGAGATATCCAAGAGGACGAGAGCGAAGAAGAGTTTGAACTTTTTTTATGCATGGAATGCGTATTTAATATTGATTAATTATGTTATGGTGTTGTGTTGGCTTGCATTTGCTTTCGTTTGTTGAACTTTATTTATGTTTGTTGTTGAGTATTTTGCTTCTTAGATTTCAGTGTTAGAATGTTTGGTTTGCATTGAACACTGAATTATATTTTGTTTGCTTGATAATTGTTAGTTTGTAATAGTGAAAATTTTATATATATAATTGACTTTTGTGTTGTTTGTGAAAGGTTTGTGTTAGAAAATTATTTAAATATGAGTATAAGTGTTTATTTAAGTTAGTTAGAGTTTGACGTAAAGCGATACACATCAGATTTTTACAAAAAAAAAATGAAAATTTGGAAATTTTTATGTTGGCGCGTGAGGCACCAAATTCTCAAAAATGCCCAAACGGGTTGAAAATCACAAAATCACCCAGTAAAACTCCATTTTTATTTCTTTGTTGTCTCTTACCTCTAAACTGCTACTTAAGGCTTGACATTGTGTGGATTTGAGAAGATTTAAAGGGCCAAAGATATTAGATTTCATTTTCTCTTGGTAAGAGCTTAACTTTGACTTAAAAATATTTGATTTTCACGATGGATTTATTCTACATTATGGGAAATCCAAAAATTTGGGAATTTGATGAAAAGGCTTATAGAAAACCTATGGTGAAAAGTTTCTTACCAAATAATCTTATCTGTGGAGTTAGATTTTTTTATTTTGTAATTTATTTGGTTTTTATTTAGATTTCCATAGAAATTCAAATGGCTTCACGAGTGAAAAGAGGAAAGCCTAGGTCGATTTGGACGTAAGAAGATTTGTCAATTATTAGGCCCAACATAGTTACAACACTCAAATGAGCTCAAAATAATTGATCCAAGAACAAACATTTGCTAATTCAAGAGGCAAGATCGAGAGGTTGATCGTAGCTAAAAATTGGAAGAGATTCTGATTAGTGAGATCTATTCCAACTTGTGATTTACTACAGATGATCACATCATCGTGAGAGGTAAGCAAGTTAAGTATTCTATAGAAAAGATTAATGCATTTTTTAAATTGAGAAATGTATTCCATTGTGAATATGTTGCATTCATGATGACTGACACATCACTGGATGAAGTAATTGCTTTTTTGACTGATGGAAGGGGAGAATGAAAAATTAAGAGCAATAAGAAAGTTAATTTCTCCACTTCCATGATGATTTTTCAATCAAAGGGATGACATTACTTCATTTCTGCTAAATTACTTCCAACAAATCATCTGAGTGAAGTAACAAAGTATAGAACTATGTTAAACTTCTGCATTAAGCGAATAAAGACAGTTGATGTTGGTGCTCTTATAGTACATAATGCTCGGAGTATTGTCAGGAGTGCTAAAGCTAGTGGTTTGGGATACATTTTCCTAATTTTCACTTTATGTAAACAATCAAAAGTAGAGTTTTATAGAAATGAAAAAAAGGTTGCAGCCCCAGAAACCAATTGCGAGATACAAAGTCCAAATATTTGAATCATTTGTTGAATCTAGGGGTGGAGGGAGTGATAGACCCTCAACATCTGCTTCAAGGGCATTTACTTCTCGCTCCGCTTTACTTGAGAACATCATGGAGTATCTTATGATACAACAAATGGATATTATGAATATGCAAAATAGGATTGAAAGAATTGAAGCAAGGAATGCATATAATGATAAAAATAAGCATAGGAGAGTTCAACATGATATAGCATATTAGGAGGCTATGACTAAATATCTAAGGGGTGATTACAATGTGGAATTTCCAACTTACCCCAGCTTTACTCCTTATACACTTGATTATGAAGAAGAAGAAGAAGAAGAATATGATGATGATGATGATGATGATGATGATGATGAGGAAGAGGATGAAGGCTAATATTTTAGGAGTTTAGTTTATTTGTTTGTTTGTTTATTTGTTATTTTAATAGTTTTTTAATGTGTTTTCATTAAAACTTTTGTAGTAGGAATTATCATTTTATGTTGTACGGTGGACTGTAATAGAAATTGCAGGTTTTTACTTTTTATTCAATTTAAGTATTTTCAATTTTAGTTTATGCTTTTAATTCTTAACAAATCCTTTAAAATATATTGTGTTTCATTTAATGCTTTAAAGCTTGTATTTTTAGGTTAGTACCTGCAGTATAGTAGTGTCCAATTTCATATTCAAAAATCTTCTATAGGTTAGTATTTATTTTTATGCAATTAGTGCTTTCTTTCACCTACAAAAAATTTTGTACTAACATTTTTAATTACATAAAAATTTAAGTTTGGGGGAAAGAAAAGTTTTTTTTTTAAATAAGCAAACTAAATTTTATTTGTCCTCAATTAACTATATTTTTAAAATTAATTTAACATGGCCTTGGATATTAGGGTTTAACTTTAATGAATATATTTACGTTTGTAAAAATTATGGCAAATTTAGGTAAAAGTTTTTAATAACGAAGGTCAATTCTAAAGTTACAGATATTTGGTATGAAAGGATAAAACTTTGTTCTATTTAAAAGTAAAGGAAATTATATTTTTGAAGTATTAAGATTTTAGAGTTTCATGTAAGAAGAAAAGAACGAGACTTTATGAAAAATCATCAAAACTAATATGAATTTATAAAGTGAAGAAAGGTAAAAAGTTTTAACTTTGAGAAGAGGATAGTGAAGTTCAAAACTATTAAAGGTTCTTCAGATATAGTAATTCTCACTTGAAAAAGAAAAAGGAAAGAAAGGATTGAAAAGATCCTAAAAGAAAAGAAAAAGAGAAAAGAAAAGATTGAAAAGATCATGAAAAAAAAAGAATGTCAGGAGAAGCTTGAGGAGCTGCCTTGGCTTCACTTGAATCAACTTGAGAAAAAGGCTTTATTACATTTTCTAAACTTGTATTTGAGTATAAGCACCCTTACTAGTAAAGTTTACATGAAGTTCTTTTTCATATGAATATTCTAAGTATCATTGATATATTGAATTACAATTCTTCTTGAAATGAATAAAGATTCAAAAATCTTAGATTTAATTACAAAATATTCTTAGAATTATAGTTTTAATCTAAGTTATTAAAATTTTTACTTAAATTTTACTATTTTATTTATGAAACTAAATTATAGAATTTTATAAGTTAATCTCAATCCTAAGTCATATCTTTATGTAATAAAAGCGTCACTTGAGGATAATTAATATTTAATTTTGGGGGATTTTGAAACACCAAACTAATGTGTTGTTTTAAGTATACATTTTATGCTTAATTTTTGTGATATTGCACTTTAAAGAAGGGTATTTTCATGTTTTTGTTGTAGGTATATCAATTTTAAGAATTTGGAGCAAAAGTAGAAAAAATGACAAAATTTTGAACCAAAATAGCAAATTTTGTGAATCTAGCGCCTGAAGCACCACTTTATAGAGAGCTGGCTTTTGAAGTGGCAAATTTGGTGCTTGAAGTGCCATTTTATAGAGAGGCGGCGCCTGAACCACCTGAATCAATGCCTGAAGCGCCAGAGCCCAAAACAGCGTGGACTTCAGCAACTTGGTGCATGAAGCACCAGAACCAGCGTCTGAGACGACTTTTTATGGATTAAGGCGGTTTGAGATAAATTTTGCACAAATTTTGAAGTGTCCACATGTTTCAATGCTCCATGGAGTGATTCAATGCAATTAGACACTTTGGAAGGCTCTTTGATGAAGGGATATGTCTCTTGAATTAAAAGACATGTCTTTTGAAATATTTCAAAGGGTTGACTTTTGGATAGAACTTTCGAGGGAAATTTGAATTGTTTTTGGAGGGAGGCAGCCTTTAATAAAAGAGAAGGAAGTCTAGGGCTGAGGAGAGGGCGAGAGAGTGAGTGGAGGCGTGTAAGGTGTGGTGAGAGGAGAAAGTCAAGGACTTGGAGATTTTCTTCAAGGGTTGTAAGAGGAGAGGGATTCTTCATTACAATTCCAATTGAGAATTGAGAGTGCTTGTAAAAAGGGAAAATGCTTAAAGTGAACTTCTAGGGCTTTTCTTGGGAAGGATTGTGAGCAAGTTGTGTCTTTTATTTCTTTATTTTGTAAACTTGTTTTTATATATGAAATTCGTGTTTTGTCGTATCCTTCTTATGAATTTTGAGTAGTCATATTTATCCTTCTCCCTACTCTGAGATATGGTTTTGTGAATGATTAATTTTGTTTTATATGATTTTAAATGTCAAAAAATTTTAATGATTTGAACTCCGATCTTCATTTACTTTTCAATCTGACCAATTGAAATTTTAAATGTGGTGAGAAACATATGATCCAAAATGGCTATGATTTGTACAATATGGTGAGAGTCACATTCAATTTCATGGGTGAGGATGTTATACATGGGGTTGAGTGCAGATAAATAGAGAAATATACTTTGTTGGATGGAGAATTGGAGATTTAAGGTAACAGATTAAAATCCCCAATTTGGTACAATTAATTAGAAACTAAGGCGAAATTTTTAGCCCTCAGGTGAGAGAGTAGTGGGAGCTCTAGAGTGAGGGTCGGTATCCTCCCAACCTAACCACAGAATTAGGAAAAAAACTTCAGATTAGTCCATGTTCTTTATGCACTTTAAAGAGGGTAAGGAATAGGCTTGCGCCTATTTGACACCATACAATTATATATATAATTATATATTTAAATGATTTTATTTTTTTCACTATCTATATACTCATTGTAAAGGGGAATGACATTTTCTTAAATTTGAACTCTTCATCACAAAAATTTTGTTTAGTTTTTGTAAGTTTACTTTTGAAGTTTAATATTTAGTTTAGTTAACTTAGTTCTTTTGACTGCATTTTATTTAGCATACACTCAATTATTTTAGATTCAAATTTTGTACTTAAATTTTGTAGTTTAAATTGTGTTTTACATTATAATCATAAGAATTTAGTCATAGACATCTCCAACTTCTCTATGAAATCGATATCTAGGACTTCATTAAAGCCTTTTATTACCTGAGCGATATGTATACTTATATTATTATTACGGGTTTGGCGGTTTAAAGATTTTAAAAAAATTATTTTCACTAAAGTTATGTTTATTTGTATTTGAATTGCATATTTATTATTAGTACTGTCGTGTGTGTGTTTTGTAATATTAAAAAATATTTACAAAAACTACACAACACAAAACCGTGCATTAGCGCACCCACAAGTGGTAGTCCAACAAGTCTTAGATTGATGTTAGATGATGTCTGACCCATGTAATTCATGAGCTAAACTAGTTTGATGATTATACATGATAGCTTTAATTATATGTAACTTTATTTTTTTCTCGAGAGACTCTGGCGTTTGATGGAGAGTCGAACGCATGCATCGGGAGGTATTACGATCTGCGATCTTTATCCTTCCACGTCCGACCTATGGATGGATGCTGCTGGAGGGAAGAAGAAACGCCGAGTCCACGGACTCCGATCACAAAAATTTTCTTACAACGCTCACCCCCTCTAGTGCATCTACAGTTTCTATGTCAACTATTCAAGAAAAGGAGGTCACTAGGTGTGTTGCCATATTCACTACCGAAATAGAGGCTCGCTTCACTCAGATGAGGTCAGAGCTGAAAGCAAACATGGAGGCCAAGCTGAAGGCTGAGTTTGATTGGTTTCAATAGCGGATGAGGCAGCGTGGCAAGGTAACATTGTAGGAGGAGGATGAGCTGGAGGGCAATGAGGATGAGGAGGAGGATTAAGCGGATATTTTTCTTATTTTCTCTAAGATTATGTTGTACATTTGAACATATTTTTTCTGTGAATAGTGATGTAATGCTAGATTAAATGCATTTTGTTTTTTTCGTTATTTGAATGAATAATTTATTGTTTGAATACTATTTTAGTTTCTTAAATGCTTGGAAATGTAAATTAAATGTTGTCATAACATGTGTGGCAATATAAATAAAAAAGAAAAAAAAATAATGTTTTTATGATGGTGCAGGTTTTCGTTGGTATGCATGTCGTTTGGCAAACAATTTTAACAAATTAGTTGCTGCAAACGACAGCTAGCCGATGGACTTAATCACTGACACATAAGTGACATCGAACTAACGGCTTAACTGCATCATAAGAAATCGATGACCATGATACTTTTCCAACAATTTTTTTGTTGGTTATCAAAGCCAGTTCATCAACGACACATAATCAACGGTAAACCGACGAGCACGACATTCTTTCGATGTGGAATCTGTTGCTAATGCTAACAAAATAAATCGTTGGTTATATGAACCAACGAAATCCTGCGATTTGAAATTCCTAAGCGAAGACGTAAAATTGTCAGTTATGCTTCAGAATGCTTGTGCTATCGGCATATAATTCAATTTTAAAATTTCCGACAAATATTCTTGCTATGAGCTTAAAATATTTGTTAAGCCGTCAGAAACATCAAAAGTGATGACATTTCTTTAGATAACGGACGACATGTGGCGGTTGGAAAATAACACTATTCTTGTTGTGTATGTGATTCTTCTTTTCTTTGATACCAAAATTTTGCAGAATATTGTGGGCTAGAAGAAGATAGCTATGATTTTCGACGATTTATACCTTTTTTTATTACTCCAATTTATATATTATGGAAGAACTAACAAACTATCTAAAGGTGGAGCCACCAACCCATACTTAAAAGCAACTTGATAAAAAAACAATTTCACTTTATTACATTCATTAATACAAGTATGTACATGAAGGCTCATGCATTTATAACAGTACATAAGTGAAAGAAGGGGAGAGGAGTAATTATAGCCACCTGGTATAATTTTTTGTAATATTGATTTATTTTCTTTTGTTCAATGCTTAGAATTTGAATTTGCAAATTTCCTTACAAATTGGCTGATCAACTATTCCTGCTTCCATGCTTTGCCAAAAACTCAATATAGAATGAAACTTTGAAAAGTCATCAAAGCTCAAATAATTCCCTCTCTCCATGCATAATGGGCTACCCCTTTGTTGCTAAAATTAGTTTTACAAATTTATTTGTTGACAACGAAGAGATTATTGGAAAGGCATAACCATACATAACATGTTAATAATAAATATGATATGAACCAAAAAAAAAATAGCAATAGTTGTTGATAATGTTAAAGCTCACAACAAATTTCCTTATAAATTATTTAGAATGCTCAATGTCATAATTCTTGACAAGCCACTTTACTATAGAACTACATTTGTTATGCCAATGTTTTACATCGAATGAGAGGCTTAACTCTATATTACCACAACTCATGCTATTGGATGAACATAAATACCTACATTAAAACTTTACTTATTATCTTTTACGTTATTAAGTTTGTTAATCTAAAAAAACGTTTTTTATATAATACATGTTGCACCAAAAGAATATACCAAAAGTAGACAATCATATAAATGTTACCCCACATATTTCACTCATGATGCATTTGTTACTTTATGATATTTACAAATTCCACATAATTTTGGATGTATCTAAAGACTCTTATTAGAAAATAACTTGTTATGTATCATATCATTTAAGTAGTTTAGTCACAAAGGAATGCGCAATAAAGTATTTGACATGTTATAGCGTTTTATCCAAAGTAGTGATAACGATGAATACTTAACCGCATTTTATCTTTTCCTTACATTATAAGAAACATTTAAAAAGACAATTATAATCTCATATACAATGATCCACCAAAATAAGATTCATATACCATTCTTTGATCACTCTTTTTTTCTTATCTTTGTGGAATACTAGAGAAATAAAAATGCCAACAATGAAGATAAGGAAAAAGACAATGTAAAAGATAATTGTTCAATAGTAAAATTTTCCAAAATAATATGAACATAATTTATCACCATTATACATTGATTGAGCAATTTGTTAGAATTAAGCATAAAATGAACCCGCATACCCATTAAAAGGAAAAATTATGCATATCCATTTAAAGGAAAATTTGGGGGGAACATCATCATACTTAAGAAAATGAGGATTATTATTGGATTTCATAAAATTTAATTTTTGTTAGATATTTTTTGCTCATCAGCGGCCATCAAATTAAACATCAAGTATGACATAATTTTATTTGTTTATAATAGTTTTTATTTTGAGAACTTCAAGAAGAGAGTTTGAATCGCTAAAATATTAAATTCCGTATTTTGTGCAAGTAATATAGTGTGATGTTGTTAGAAGTACAATATTTTCATTCATCAAAAGAAATCTATCCATGTTCAGAGCTTAAGCACTTCTATAAGTGTTATTGAAGGGGAGCATATTTAGAGCTAAAGTACACTTTTAATAAAACGGGAAATATTAATAGCTCTAATGAACTCTAATGTTTAATTTGTTTAGAAAACTACAAATGTAGTTTGCTTTTTGTTTATACTTTGGCTAGGTGAGTACAAGTATTAGAGATCACAAGAATGATGCTTATACCAAGTTGAAGTAGTGTTAGTGCGTTGAATTAAACTATAGTTAAGACTGATGGACTTATCATATCGTTCCCCAAAATTCTTTTCCGTGTTTTTTCTTTAATTTTAGTGAACATAATTTAAAAGTTCTTTGATTGTTGATTGCTTTACACTCACACACATTAATTTAGCATTTTCATAGTATTAATAAATGTTAATCAAGCTTAAACCTATTAGTTACTTGATTTTTAGATCTTGCTTAATGATTCACATTTTATACTATAATTTGATCATTTAAAACATCCAAATTCAATTTTCATAAACATTCAATACATTGTAGTCATAGACATTTTACTAATCAATTTAGAAGATTACCACCATTTTGTCCATAATAATATGAAATATTGTTTTTATAATATGTTGTTATTCAGGTTCAAATTAGAAGATATGATACATTCATACATTAGCTAATCTAAAATTTAATCATTGTTGATTTATTCTTTCAAAAAACTACTTGATATTTATGATAATGATTACTGCTAATCATAGTTCAGGGATAATTTTAGATGTGTTTAAGACAACCCATGGGATATAGACTGATTATTCAGTTTGCCTAAGGGTGCGTTTGAGGTAACTTGTGTTTTTGAGAATAAGCTGTTTATCCTGAAATGCAGCACTCGGACGGGCCGCGGAGTTCGGCCAGTAGCCTGCGTTTATTGTAAAAACTCATACGTGATTTCAGATAAGCTGGTGAAATGCGCGAACCAAACAACACGGTGGCGTTTTGAAAACGACATCCGCACTTATAAGCTGCTCCAAACGAGCCCTAAGTCTCTTCTTCACAGTTGTAAAATTTTAAGATACGCTTGCACTATTTCTTTAAGAGAGCATTCTGAGAGTGCTTGAACATTGAGACTAAAAATATTATGTTGCTCTTCTTTCCTTCACGATATTATTTGACAAAGTTTGTTTAGGAGTGGCAGTTTCCTTAAACTTGATGAAGAAACGTTGTGACCCAGCAAGAGGTGCTCAGAGTACGTTGCTTTTTCCCTTTGAAATAGAACTCTCTGTATGGCATCGTCATCTTTTTAAGAGATGTTGTAGGAAGGCTTTAGTGCAGTCGATTTTAAGGAGAGCCAATGCAATTCACTGAGGAATTAGCGTAGTGAATGAAGCCATTGGGTGTTAGTATAAATTATTTTTTAATTTTAAAAGTCTAGATATGTTTGCCCGTACACACCGCTTGAAGCATGCCCGTACATTCACCGGACTTTTATTATTATTGTTCATATAAAAAAGGCCAGGAAAATAAGATCATGAGATTTAGATATGTTTGCTTTCATGAATGTCATTTCCAATCAAATAAGTGATACACCCAAATGATGATGCAGGCTATTTGTAAAAAGTATTATTTACCGAGAGCTAACCGTGAATTCTTTAACCAAAATTTCCTATCAAAAATGTGATTAAGTGTCGTTGGTCATGGGCGGATCCGGATAGGGTCGGTGGGACAATTGTCCCACCTCAAAGCAAATTTTTTATTTATATATGAGGTTAATTTGGTCTTTTATTATATTGAAATATTCATTCTGACTCTTTCCAAGTATAACTTTAGCTTTGGTTGTCATTGCCCCTCTCACCCTAAGTGTAATGGGGCTCGTCTCCAACTAAAAAAATAGGTCGGCGCTCCTAAAATTGTCCCACCTCAAAGTAAATTTTTTATTTATATATGAGGGTAATTGGGTCTTTTATTATATTGAAATATACATTTTGACTTTTCTAAAATATCATTTTACCTTTGGTTGTTATTGCCCCTCCCACCCTAAGTGTAATGGGGCTTGTCTCCAACTAAAAAAATAGTGGGTTGGCTCTCCAAATGTCAATCATATATTCCCCTAGAGGAAAAGTCATATATATATATATAAACTGTAAATGTAAATGGTGTCTAGGCTCTTAAAAATTAAGATTTTTCCAATAAAAATGATAAAGCTCGGTTCCACTTTTTCAGTCAGCAAACAGAAAGAGCATCATTACCAAAAAAATGTTGCTTATTATTATGGCCGGAGAATATTTAAAAATACTGAAATAAAACCATGTAGAGATTCACTGGATTAAGTAAAATACTCCCACGACTGGAAATTTATGCAAAATATTTGTTTTATAAAATACACCTTCCCCTTCCNTTCACTTTATGTAAACAATCGAAAGTAGAGTTTCATAGAAATGAAAAAAAGTTGTAGCCCCAGAAACCAATTCGGAGACACAAAGTCCAAATATTTGAATTATTTGTTGAATCTAGGGGTGGAGGGAGTGATAGACCCTCAACATCTGTTGCTAAGGCTTTTACTTCTCGCTCTGCTTCACTTGAGAACATCACGGAGCATCTTATGATACAGCAAATGGATATTATGAATATGCAAAATAGGATTGGAAGAATTAAAGCAAGGAATGCATATAATGATGAATATAAGCAGATGAGAGTTCAACATGATATAGCATATCAGGAGACTATGAATAAATATCCCATGTGGAATTTCCAACTTACCCCAGCTTTACTCCTTATACACTTGACTATAAAGAAGAAGAAGAAGAAGAAGAAGAGGAGGAAGATGATGATGATGATGAGGAGGAGGAAGAGGGTGAAGACTGTTAGGAGTTCAATTTGTTTGTTTGTTTGTTATTTGTTATTTTAATTGTTTTTTAATGTGTTTTCATTAAAACTTTTGTAGTAGGAACTTTCATTTTATGTTGTACTATGGACTGTAATAGAAATTGTAGATTTTTACTTTTTCTTGCAATTTAAGTATTTTCAATTTTTGTTTATGTTTTTAATTCTTAATAAATCCTTTAAAATATATTGTGTTTCATTTAATGTTTTAAAGCTTGTATTTTTAAGTTAGTGCCTACAGTATAGCAGTGTCCAATTTCATATTCAGAAATCTTCTACATGTTAGTATTTATTTTTATGCAATTAGTGTTTTCTTTCACCTACAAAAAATTTTGTACTAAAAATTTTTAATTACATAAAAATTTAAGTTTGGGGGAAAGAAAAACTTTTTTAAAAAGAAGTAAACTAAATTTTATTTGTCCTCAATTAACTATATTTTTAAAAATAATTTAACATGGCCTTCGATATTAGGGTTTAACTTTAATGAATATATTTACGTTTGTAAAATTTATGGCAAATTTAGGTAAAAGTTAATAATGAAGATCAATTCTNTTCGATATTAGGGTTTAACTTTAATGAATATATTTACGTTTGTAAAAATTATGGCAAATTTAGGTAAAAGTTAATAATGAAGATCAATTCCAAAGTTAAAGATGTTTGGTATGAAAGGATAAAACTTTGTTCTATTTAAAAGTAAAGGAAATTGTATTTTTGAAATATTAAGATTTTAGAGTTTCATGTAAGAAGAAAAGAATGAGACTTTATAAAAAACCATCAAAACTAATATAAATTTATAAAGTGAAGAAAGGTAAAAAGTTTTAACTTTGAGAAGAGGATAGTCAAGTTCAAAACTATTAAAAGTTATCCAGGTATAGTAATTCTCACTTGAAAAAGAAAAATAAAAGAAAAGATTGAAAAGATCCTAAAAAGAAGAAAAAAGAGAAAAGAAAGGATTGAAAAGATCATGAAAAAAAAAGAATGTGAGGAGAAGCTTGAGGAGCTGCCTAATCAAAAAATGGCTTCACTTGAATCAACTTGAGGAAAAGGCTTTAATACATTTTCTAAACTTGTATTTGAGTATTTGCACCCTTACTAATAAAGTTTACATGAAATTGTTTTTCATATGAATATTCTAAGTATCATTGATATGTTGAATTACAATTCTTCTTGAAATGAATAAAGATTTAGAAATCTTAGATTTGATTACTAAATATTCTTAGACTTATAGTTTTAATCTAAGTTATTAATTTTTTTTTTAATTTTACTATTTTATTTATGAAACTAAAGTATAGAAGTTTATAAGTTAATCTTTATTCTAGGTCATGTCTTTATGTAGTAAAAGTGTCACCTGAGGATAATTAAGATTTAAGTTTGAGGGATTTTAAAACACCAAAATAATGTGTTATTTTAAGTATACATTTTATGCTTATTTTTTGTGATATTGCACTTTAACGAAGGGTATTCTCATATTTTTGTTGTAGATATATCAATTTTAGGCATTTGGAGCAAAAGTAGAAAAAAATGACAAAATTTGGAACCAAAATAGTGAATTTTGTGAATCTAGCGTCTGAGCACCACTTTACAGAGAGCTGGCTCCTGAAGTGGCAGATTTGGTGCCTGAAGTGCCATTTTATAGAGAGGTGGCGCTTGAACCGATGAATCAACGCCTGAAGAGCCAGAACCCAAAACAACGTGGACTTAAGCAACTTGGTGCCTGAAGCGCCAGAACCAGCGCCTGAGACGAATTTTTATGAATTAAGGAGATTCAAGATGAATTTTGCACAAATTTTGAAGGGTCCACATGTTTCAATGCTCCATGGAGTTATTCAATGCATCTAGACACTTTGGAAGGCTCTTTGATGAAGAGATATGCCTCTTGAATCAAAAGACATTGCTTTTGGAATATTCAAAAGGTTTGATTTTTGGATAGAACTTTGGAGGTAATTTTGAATTTTTTTTGGAGGGAGGCAACCTCTAATAAAAGAGAAGGAAGTCTAGGGCTGAGGAGAGGGCGAGAGAGTGAGTGGAAGCGTGTAAGGTGTGGCGAGAGAGAGAAATTCAAGGACTTGGAGATTTTCTTCAAGGGTTGTAAGAGGAGAGGGAAAGTATGTGATTTCTTCTTCATTACATTTCTNACTTTGAGAAGAGGATAGTGAAGTTCAAAACTATTAAAGGTTATCCAGATATAGTAATTCTCACTTGAAAAAGAAAAAAAAAAGAAAGGATTGAAAAGATCCTAAAAAGAAAAAAAAAAGAGAAAAGAAAGGATTGAAAAGATCATGAAAAAAAAGAATGTGAGGAGAAGCTTGAGGAGCTGCCTAATCAAAAATTGGCTTCACTTGAATTAACTTGAGGAAAAGGCTTTATTACATTTTCTAAACTTATATTTGAGTATTTGCACCCTTACTAATAAAGTTTACATAAAGTTGTTTGTCATATGAATATTCTATGTATCATTGATATGTTGAATTACAATTCTTCTTGAAATGAATAAAGATTTAGAAATCTTAGATTTGATTACTAAATATTCTTAGACTTATAGTTTTAATCTAAGTTATTAAATTTTTTTCTTAAATTTTACTATTTTATTTATGAAACTAAAGTATAGAAGTTTATAAGTTAATCTTTATCCTAGGTCATATCTTTATGTAGTAAAAGTGTCACCTGAGCATAATTAAGATTTAAGTTAGGGGGATTTTAAAACATCAAAAAATGTGTTATTTTAAGTATATATTTTATGCTTATTTTTTGTGATATTGCACTTTAACAAAGGGTATTTTTATGTTTTAGTTGTAGGTATATCAATTTTAGGCATTTGGAGCAAAATTAGAAGAAAAAAAAAGGACAAATTTTGGAACCAAAATAGTGGATTTTGTGAATCTAGCGCCTGAGCACCACTTTACAGAGAGCTGGCTCCTGAAGTGGCAGATTGGGTGCCTGAAGCACCATTTTATAGAGAGGTGGCGCCTGAACCGCTGAATCAACGCCTGAAGCGCCAGAACCCAAAACAACGTGGACTTAAGCAACTTGGTGCCTGAAGCGCCAGAACCAGCGCCTGAGATGAATTTTTATGAATTAAGGCGATTCAAGATGAATTTTGCACAAATTTTGAAGGGTCCACATGTTTCAATGCTCCATGGAGTCATTCAATGCATCTAGACACTTTGGAAGGCTCTTTGATGAAGGGATATGCCTCTTGAATCAAAAGACATGGCTTTTGGAATATTCAAAAGGTTTGACTTTTCGATAGAACTTTGGTGGTAATTTTGAATTCTTTTTGAAGGGAGGCAACCTCTAATAAAAGAGAAGGAAGTCTAGGGCTGAGGAGAGGGTGAGAGAGTGAGTGGAAGCGTGTAAGGTGTGGCGTGAGAGAGAAAGCCAAGGACTTGGGGATTTTCTTCAAGGGTTGTAAGAGGAGAGGGAAAGTATGTGATTTCTTCTTCATTGCATTTCCAAGAGAGAATTGAGAGTGCTTGTAAAAAGGGAAAATGCTTAAAGTGAAATTCTAGGGCTTTTCTTAGGAAGGATTGTGAGCAAAGTTGTCTTTTATTTCTTTATTTTGTAAACTTGTTTTTATATACTAAATCCATGTTTTGTCGTATCCTTCTCATGAATTTTGAGTAATCTTTTTTATCCTTCTCCCTACTCTGAGATATGGTTTTGTGAAGGATTAATTTTGTTGATTTTAAATGTCAAAATTTGTAATGATTTAAACTCTGATCTTCATTTACTTTCCAATCTGACCAATTGAAATCTTAAAATGTGCTGAGAAACATATGATCCAAAAGTGCTATGATTTCTACAATATGGTGAGAGTCACATTCAATTTCATGGGTGAGGATGTTATCCATGGGTTGAGTGCAAATAAATAGGAAAATATACTTTGTTGGATGGAGAATTGGAGATTTTAAGGTAACATATTAAAATCCTCAATTTGGTACAATTAATTGGAAACTAAGGCGAGATTTTTAGCCCTCAGGCGAGGGAGTAGTGGGAGCTTTAGAGTGAGAGTCGGTATCCTCCCAACCTAACCACGGAATTAGGGAACAAACTTCAGATTATTTAATATTTTTTATGCACTTTAAAAAGGGTAAAGAATAGGATTGCTCTTATTTGACACAATACAATTATATATATAATTATATATTTAAATGATTTTATTTTTTTCACTATCCATATACTCCTTATAAAAGGGGAATGATGCTTTCTTAAATTTGAACTCTTCATCACAAAAATTTCGTTTAATTTTCATAAATTTACTTTTGAAGTTTAATATTTAGTTTAGTTAACTTAGTTTTTTTTACTGCATTTTATTTAGCATACACTCAATTATTTTAGATTCAAATTTTGTACTTAAATTTTGTAGTTTAAATTGTGTTTTACATTATAATCATAAGAATTTAGTCATAGGCATCTCCAACTTCCCTGTGGAATCGATATCTAGGACTCTATTAAAGTCTTTTATTACCTGAGCGATATGTATACTTGTATTATTATTACGGGTTTGGCAGTTTAAAATTTTTTTAAAAATTATGTTTACTAAAGTTATTTTTATTTGGATTTGAATTGTATATTTATTATTAGTGTTGTCGTGTGTGTGTTTTGTAATATTAAAAATATTTACAAAAACTACACAACACAAAACCGCGCATTAGCGCACCCACAAGTGGTAGTCCAACAAGTCTTAGATTGATGATAGATGATGTCTGACCCATGTAATTCATGAGCTAAACTAGGATGATGATAATACATGCTAGCTTTATCTATATGTAACTTTATTTTTGCTCGAGAGACTCCAGCATTTGAAGGAGAGTCGAACCCATGCATCAGGCAGTATTACGATCTGCAATCTTTATACTTCCACGAATGACCTATGGAGAGATGATGCTGGAGGGAAGAAGAAATGTCGAGTCCACGAGCTCCGATAACAAAAATTTTCTTACAACGCTCACCCCTCTAGCGCATATATAGTTTCTATGTCAACTGTTCAAGAAGAGGTCTCTAGGTGTGTTGCCATATTCACTACCGAAATAGAGGCATGCTTCACTCAGATGATGTCAGAGCTGAAAGCAAACATGGAGGCCAAGCTGAAGGCTGAGTTTGATTGGTTTCAATAGCAGATGAGGCAACATGGCAAGGTAACATTGTAGGAGGAGGATGAGGTGGAGGGCAATGAGGATGAGGAGGAGGAGATAGAGGAGGAGGATTAAGCAGATAATTTTCTTATTTTCTCTATGATTATGTTGTACATTTGAACATATTTTTTTTGTGAACAGTGATGTAATGCTAGATTAAATGCATTTTGTTTATTTCATTATTTGATCGGATAATTTATTGTTTGAATACTATTTTAGTTTGTTAAATGCTTGGAAATGTAAATTAAATGTTGTCATAACAAGTGTGGCTATATAAATAAAAAAGAAAAAAACCAATCTTTTTATGATGGTGCAGGTTTTCGGTGGCCTGCATGCAGTTTGGCAAAAAATTTTAACAAATTAGTTGTTGTAAACGAGAGCTAGCCGATGGACTTAATCACCGACACATAAGTGACATCGAACTGACGGCTTAACTGCTTCATAAGAAATCGATGGCCATGATACTTTTCCGACAATTTTTTCGTTGGTTATCAAAGCCGGTTCATCAGCGACACATAATCGACGGTAAACCGACGAGCACTATTTTTTTTCGATGTGGAAGCTGTTGCTAATGCTAACAAAATAAATCGTTGGTTATATGAACCAACGAAATCCTACGATTTGAAATTTCTAAGCGAAGACGTAAAATTGTCAGTTATGCTTCGGAATGCTTATGCCATCAGAATATCAATCAATTTTAAAATTACCACAATTTTTTTGCTATGAGCTTAAAATATTTTTTAAGCCATCAAAAACATCAAAAGTGATGGCATTTCTTTAGATAACCTATGACATGTGGCGGTCGGAAAATAACACTATTCTTGTTGTGTATGTGAATCTTCTTTTCTTTAATACCAAAATTTTGGAGAATATGGTGGGCTGGAAGAAGATAACTATGATTTTCTACGATTTATATCTTTTTTTATTACTCCAATTTGTATATTATGGAAGAACTAACAAACTATCTAAAGGTAGAGCCACCAACCCATACTTAAAAGCAACTTGATAAAAAAACAATTTCACTTTATTACATTCATTAATACAAGTATGTACATGAAGACTCATGCATTTATAACAGTACATAAGTGAAAGAAGGATAGAGGAGTAATTATAGCCACTTGGTATAATTTTTTGTAATATTGATTTTCTTTCTTTTGTTCAATGCTTAGAATTTGAATTTGCAAAATTCCTTACAAATTGGCTGATCAACTATTCTTGCTTCCATGCTTTGCCAAAAACTCAATGTACATAATGGGCTAGCCCTTTGTTGCTAAAATTAGTTTTACTAATTTATTTGTTGACAACGAAGAGATTATTGGAGATACAAATTGTAATCTGCTTTCTTTATTTAGCTTGCATGGCAGTGCACACGATGTATTTGAATTTGTAAAAACCCATGTACATTGATGCAAATAGAGAACACAATAATTGTATTACTATGAATTAACTTTATTTTCAATGTAATATTTATGTTATTAAATATCACATAAAATTAGTTATTTGAAAATAAAGGCATAAACATACATAACATGTTAATAATAAGTATGATATGAACAAAAAAAAAATAGCAATAGTTGTTGATAATGTTAAAGCTCACAACAAATTTCTTTATAAATTATTTAGGATGTTCAATGTCATAATTCTTGACAACCCACTTTACTATAGAACTACATTTGTTATGCCAATGTTTTACATCGAATGAGAGGCTTAACTCTATATTGCCACAACTCATGTTATACCAAAAGTAGACAATCATAAAAATGTTACACCACATATTTCACTCATGATGCATTTGTTATTTTATGATATTTACAAAACCCACATAATTTTGGATGAATCTAAAGACTCTTATTAGAAAATAATTTGTTATATATCATTTCATTTAAGTAGTTTAGTCACAAAGGAATGTGCAATAAAATATTTGACATGTCATAGCGTTTTATCCAAAGTAGTGATAAAGATGAATACTTAACCGCATTTTATATTTTCCTTATATTATAAGAATCATTTAAAAGACAATTATAATCTCATATACAATGATCCACCAAAAAAAGATTGATATACCATTCTTTGATCACTCATTTTTTGTTAGCTATGTGGAATACTAGAGAAATAAAAATGTCAACAACGAAGATAAGGAAAAAGACAATGTAAAAGATAATTTTTCAATAGTAAAATTTTTCAAAATAATATGAACATAATTTATCAACATTATACATTGATTGAGCAATTTGCTACAATTAAGCATAAAATGAACCCGCATACCCAGTAAAAGGAAAAATTATGCATATCCATTTAGAAGAAAAATTGGGGGGAACAACATCATACTTTAAGAAAATGAGGATTATTATTGGATTTCATAAAATTAAATTTTTGTTAGATATTTTTTGCTCATCAGCGGCCATCAAATTAAACATCAAGTATGACATAATTTTATTTGTTTATAATAGTTTTTTTGAGATCTCAAGAAGAGAGTTCGAATCGCTAAAATATGAAATTTCGTATTTTGTGTAAGTAATATATTGTGATGTTGTTAGAAGTACAATATTTTCATTCATCAAAAGAAATTTATCCACGTTCAAAGCTTAAGAACTTCTATAAGCATTATTGAAGGGGAGCATATTTAGAGCTAAAGTAGACTTTTCAATAAAATGGGAAATATTAATAGCTCTAATGAACTCTAATGTTTAATTTGTTTAGATAACTAAAAATGTAGTTTGCTTTTTGTTTATACTTTGGCTAGGTGAGTACAAGTATTAGAGATCACAAGAAAGATGCTTATACCAAGTTGAAGTAGTGTTAGTGTCTTGAATTAAATTGTAGTTAAGAGTGATGGACTTATCATATCGTTCCCCAAAATTCTTTTCCGTGTTTTTTCTTTAATTTTAGTGAACATAACTGTTGATTGTTTAACACTCACACACATTAATTTAGCATTTTCATAGTATTAATAAATGTTAATCGAGCTTAAACCTATTAGTTACTTGATTTTTAGATCTTGCTTAATGATTCACATTTTATACTATAATTTGATCATTTAAAACATCCAAATTCAATTTTCATAAACATTCAGTACATTGTAGTCGTAGTCACTATATTAATCAATTTAGAAGATTACCACCATTTTGTCCATAATAATACGAAATATTCTTTTTATAATATGTTATTCAAGTTCAAATTAGAAGATATGATACATTCATACATTAGCTAATCTAAAAATTTAGTCGTTGTTGATTTATTCTTTCAAAAAATTACTTGATATTTATGATAATGATTACTGCTAATCGTAGTTCAGAGATAATTTTAGAGGTGTTTAAGACAATCCATGGGATATAGACTGATTATTCAGCTTGCCTAAGAGTGCATTTGTGGCAACTTGTGCGTTTGAGGATAAGTTGCTTATCCTAAAACGCAGCCCGCGGGCTTTTATTGTAAAAACTCAAATGTGGTTTCGAATAAGCTGGCGAAACGCGTGAACCAAACAGCACGGTGGCGTTTTGAAAACAACGCCCGCACTTAGAAGTTGCTCCAAACGTGCCCTAAGTCTCTTCTTCACAGTTCTAAAATTTTAAGATACACTTCTTCTATTTCTTTAAGAGAGCTTTCTAAGAGTGCTTGAACATTGAGACTAAATATATTATGTTGTTCTTCTTTCCTTCACGATATTGTTTGACAAAGTTTGTTTAGGGGTGGCAGGTTCCTTAAACTTGATGAAGAAACGTTGTGACCGAGAAAGAGGTGCTCAGAGTACGTTGCTTTTTCCCTTTGAAATAGAACTCTCTGTATGGCATCGTCATGTTTTTAAGAGATGTTATAGGAAGGCTTTAGTGCAGTCGATTTTAAGGATAACCAATGCAATTCACTGAGGAATTAGCGTAGTGAATGAAGCCGTTGGGTGTAAGTATAAATTATTTTTAATTTTAAAAGTCTAGATATGTTTGCCGGTACACACCTCTTGAAGCATACCCGTACATTCACTGGGACTTTAATTATTATTGTTCATATAAAAAAGGCCAGGAAAATAAGATCATGAGATTTAGATATGTTTGCTTTCATACATGTCATTTCCAATCAAATAAGCGATATACTCAAATGATGATGCAGGCTATTAGTTAAAAATATTATTTACCAAGAGCTAACCGTGAATTCTTTAACCAAAATTTTCTATCTAAAATGTGATTAAGTGTCGTTGGTCCTGGGCGGACCCAGATAGGGTCGGTGGGACAATGGTCTCACCTCAAAGTAGATTTTTTATTTATATATGAAGGTAATTTGGTCTTTTATTATATTGAAATGTTCAATTTGGCTCTCCCGAAATATCACTTTATCTTTAATTGTCATTGCCCCTCTCACCCTGAGTCTAATGGGGGCTTCTCCAAATAAAAAAATAGTAGGTTGGCTCTCCTATTGTTAATCATATATTCCCCTAGAGAAAAATAGTCATATATATATATATATACTGTAAATGTAAATGGTGTCCAGGCTCTTAAAAATTAAGATTTTTCCAATAAAAATGATAAAGCTCGGTTCCACTTTTTCAGTCAGCAAACAAAAAGAGCATCATTACCAAAAAATGTTGCTTATTATTATGCCGGAGAATATTTAAAAATACTGAAATAAAACCATGTACAGATTCAGTGGATTAAGTAAAATACTCCCACAACTAGAAATTTCTGCAAAATATTTGTTTTATAAAATACGCCTTCCCTTTCTCTACGACCTCTGTCCGAGATCCCATGCTCTTCCCCAGCGGCTGGCAGCACAAACACGGGCTGTAAACTCTTCGACATGGATGCTCTATATGATAAAAAGTGTGCTTAATGAACCCACCAAATCAACACGCACACCTTAAGCTCCAGATAAGCAAGGCCAAAATACAGGGCCAAAACCCTTCAATGCCAAGGTACACACCAAACATGATTTACCATCTCTCAAACCCCTCCCTGCGATCTCTGCTACGGCTGCTGCTGCCCCTTCTATAAATGCATCACTTCATCAATACTCTCTTCCTCCAAGAAAGTCTTGCCTTTTTCCTTTTGTTGGCTAACCATCCCCCCTCCACAATCAAGACCCCTCTCTCCCCTCTCCTCTCACTTCCGTTCTCCTTCACAAAAAGTCTTTCTGCCTGCCACTTTCACCAATTTGAACCCCCCTTTCCTTCAACATAGCCATCCCCCTTCTTTCACAAATTCATTGCCATACCTTTTC
>JXCR01136691.1:0-82562 GCA_002079205.1 Phalaenopsis hybrid cultivar | reverse complement strand
AAAAAAAAAAAAAAAAAAGAAAGGAAAAGAAAAGAAAAAGGATAGAAAATGATCCTGAAAAGAAAAAGAAAAGAAAAGAAAAGAAGAAAGATGTTAGGAGAAGCTTAAGGAGATGCATAATTAAAAATTGGCTTCACTTGAATCAACTTAAAGAAGAAGGCTTGGTTACATTTTCTAAACTTATATTTAAGTATTAACATATTTACTAGTAAAGTTTCATGAAGTTCTTTTTCATATGAATATTCTAAGTGGCTTTAATATGAATAATTTGCAATTTAGAGAATTAAAAATCTTAGACTTGACTGCTAAATATTCTTATACCTTTAGTGTTAACTAGAGTTATTTTGAATTATTCTTAAGTGATGCTAATATATTTAATGAACTAAGATATGGAAATCTAGATGTTAAAATTCTTACCATAAGTCATATTCTTATGTAGTAAAAGAGTTACTTGAGGACAAGTAATAATTAAGTTCGGGGGATTTTGATGCACCAAAAATATATGCATTTTCAGACATATATTTTATACCCATTTTTGGTGATATTGCACTTTAAAAGGTATTTTTCATGATTTCTTGCAGGTTATTGATTTTTGGGACTTGAAGCAGAAAGGATGGAATTTGAAGCAAAAATGGAGATTTGGAAGAATTACTTAGCACTAACGGCGCTAGAAGGACCTCGGATGGCACAGACCTATAGAAAGGATGCAGAACAAGAGTCAACATCGACGACACCAGGCTGGGCGTCGATGGTGCCATTTGACAGATACTTGGGAATTAATTGGCGGAGCACTAGCGCCGACGACGCTTATGTTGGTGGAAGCCCTATTTCTAGAAGATTTGATGAATTTGGATGCTTTTTGAAGAGTTCTTGGATGCACCTATTAGAGAACTGATCTAGAGTCTATTTAGGGCCAAAATTTGATCAGAAACCCCCTTCTCCTTCCATCATTTCAACTTCTTCCACTCAATTCAGTTTTCCTCTTCACACACCTACATTCCTCGCCATTCCACACCATTAATTAGTTATTATTTTTATAGTTTTGAGTTTTTATGGTGAGTTTAAGTGTGAATTCTTCTCTAAGAAGTGTTGGAAGGAAGAGAAGTGAGAGATTTCTTCTTCCTACATTTTTTAAGAGAGGCTACAAAGGATTTGCTTTGAGAAAGAGATTCAGATAAGTGTTATTTGTTTATTATTATTGTATGAACTTTCTTTTATATATGAAATTTGTTTTTTCTTGTATCTTTCTCATGAAGTTTGAGTTGTTTCCTTTATCTTTCTCCCTACTCTGAGATATGGTGAAATGAAGAGATAAGGTGGATGTGCCAATGTTAAAATTTAAAATAAATTGTGATGATTTTCAACCCCGCTTTTAATTTACTTTTCAATCTGGCCAATTGATATGTTAAAATATGTTGAAAAACATTTAATCCGGGAAATGGAGTATGAGTTATACAACATAATCAAAATCACTTTAAAGTTCATGAAGGAGTATTTCATTCATGAAATTAAGTGCAAATAAATAGGAAAATATACTTTGTTGGGTGTTGAATTTGAGATTTCTAGGGTGACAGACTAAAAATCCCAAATTTGATCTTAGCATTTAAAAACTAAAGCAAGAGTTAGCCTTCAGAGGATGGGAAGTGGGAACCCTAGAGTGGGAGTCAGTATCCTCCTAGCCTAGCCACAGATTTATGGACTAAACCTAAGATTAGCCAATGGTTTTCTATAACACTGAATCAGGGTAAAGAATTAAAATTTCTCCTATTTGTCACAATACATATTGAAACCATTTATCTCATCTCATTTCACCAAAACAACTCATTTTAGTGGGAAAGATGCTTTTTCATATTAGAAAACTTCATCACATAAACATAGTTTAGTAGTTATTAATTTTAAAACCTGCTTTGAAATTCTGCTAGTAGTAAATAATTTAACTTTGATAGTATCTTAAACATTTGAAATTGGTGACACTGATTTTGTTTGATTTCTGTAAATTTTGTAGTTAATTTATCATTTTAAATTTAAACCTTCCCTATGGGATCAATATTTGGGGCTTAAGTATAAAGTCTTATATTACTTGATAATGATATATATATTTGTGTAGAATCCCAATCTTAAGAGCTTCACGTTATTATTACTAAAATACCACATCACGAACCCATTGTGAAACTCCAACAATCAAGGAAATCCTACTTATAAACCTTATTACCCTCCAAGTTTTAATAATTTGCAGAGTAAGGACTGAAAGTTGTTAATGGAAGAATTGATATTACAAATGGGGAGTCAATTACAAAGTCAATGAGCTGTAATTAGAAACATGGAAATTTAGTTGGGTTGTATTACTATCGCACTTAGCAATAGACCTCCATGAACGTTGCCTATTAATTTTGAAGTAAATTCTAAAGATCAGAACAAAGAGAAAATTAAGTCTATTCAACTGAGAAGTGAAAAATAATTAGAAAACTGAGTTAAAAAAGAAGTCGGAGTTGAAGTTAAAAAAGAAGAGGTGGAAAATGAAAAATCTGGTGAAGATTTTCATTTTGAGTCAGAATGTCCTATTAAACCAATGAAAATTACTGTAAGAAGACCACCACCTCCATTTCCTCAAAGAATGAAGCAGAAAAATAAAGATAACCAATTTTCAAAATTTTTATAAATATCGAGGAAATTAACGATAAGCATTCCATTTGTTGAAGCTTTAGAACAAATGTCAAGCTATATGAAGTTCATGAAGGATATACTTAATAAGAAAATGAAGTTTGTAGATAATGAGATTGTTGCACTCAATGAAGAGTATAGCACTATAATTAAAAAGAAACTTCCTGAAAAACTTAAAGATCCTGGAAGTTTTACAATTCCTTCTGCTATTGGCAAAATATTTTTTGGAAAAGCTTTATGTGATTTAGGAGCCAGTATTAATGTTATGTCGTTATCAATTTTTAGAAGGTTGGTCTCAAGAGATATTTAATCTACAACTGTAACTCCTCAGTTAGTTGATTGTTTGATTACATATCCTAAAGGAGTTATAGAAGATGTTTTGGCAAAAGTTGATAAATTTATCTTTCATGTGTACTTTATTGTATTAGATATGATGAAAATAAAGAAGTTCCTATCATTTTAGGAAGATCATTCCTTGCCACTAGAAGAGCTTTGATAGATGTGCAGAAATGAGAACTAACTATGAGAGTTAGTGATCAAGAAGTTACATTTAATATTGTAAAATAAATGAGATACCCTGCAAAAGAGCAAGAGAGTGAATGCTTCAGAATGTATATTATTTAATATCTAAGCCATGAATATTTCAAAAACACATTTGAAAGGGAATTTAAAAAGGAATATATGGAATATCTAAATGAGGATAAAATTCAAGATGAATCTACAAAAGTGAGTAAAGAAGATTTGGATTATGTTCGAGAAAAAATTGAAATGCTAGATCTTACAGAAAGTAATAAGAATTTGATTTCATCTATTAAGAAACCTCCTAAACTAGAACTTAAAATGCTTCCTACACATTTGAAGTATGCATTCTTCGGATATTTATCTACATTACCTGTTACAGTATCCTCATAATTAACTAATAAGCAAGAACAACAGTTGTTGGAAACTTTGAGAAGATATAAAAAAATCTTTAGATGGACATTAGCTAATATTAAAGGAATCAGTCCTTCAATTTACATGCATAGAATTTTATTGGAAGATCAACATAAACCAAGAAGTGATCCTTAACGGAGATTAAATCATATGATGAAAGAAGTTGTTAAGAATGAAATTTTAAAATGGTTAGATACTGGAATAGTATATCCTATTTCAGACAGTGCTTAGGTAAGTTCAATTTGTTGTGTTCCAAAAAAAGGATGTGTGACTATAGCGATGAATGAGAATAATGAATTAATATCAATAAGACAAGTCACTAGATGGCAAACCTACATAGATTATATAATATTAAACTATGTCACTAGGAATGATCATTTTCTTTTACCCTTTTTAGACCAGATGTTGGATAAGCTGGCTGAGCATAGATATTTTTGTTTTCTAGATGGGTATATCGGTTATCATTAGATACCTATAGCTCCAGAGGATTAGGAGAAAACAACAGTTACTATTCCTTATGGAACTTTTACTTTTTGGTGAATTCCCTTTGAATTATGTAATGCACCTGCAACATTTCAAAGATGTATAATGTCAATTTTCAGAGATTTAATTGAAAAGGGGATTGAAGTCTTTATGGATGATATTTATGTGTGTGGAACTTCATTTGAAATATGTTTAAATCATTTAAAGAAATTTCTTGAATAATGTGAAAAGACTAATCTCATATTAAACTTGGAAAAAAATTAATTTATGATTGTAGGAGGAATTGTGCTTGGGCATAAAATTTCAGAAAATGACATGGAAGTAGATCCTGTAAAAATTCAGGTTATATCAAACTTACCTCCACCTACTAATGTAAGAGGAGTTAGGAGCTTTTTAGGACATGTTGGATTTTATAGGTGATATATTAAAGATTTTTCAAAAATTAATAAACCCTTATGCCAAAATCTGGAAAAAGATATAAAATTTGATTTTAACCGAGATTGCCTTAAAGCCTTTGAAACTTTAAAGGAAAAATTGATCACTATTCCTAAATTGTTTCATTTGATTGGGAGAAACCTTTTAAACTAATATGTGATGCTATTGATTATGCAATTTGAGTTGTATTAGGGCAGAGATATGATAGTAAAACTCTTAACGATGCTCAGATTAACTACACCACCACTAAAAAAGAGTTATTAGCCATTGTGTATGCTTTTGATAAGGTTAGGTCATATCTGATTGGAGCTAAATGTGTTGTGCATACTGGTCATTTTGCTATTAAATATTTGATACAAAAGAAGGACGTGAAACCAAGACTAATGAGATGGGTACTTGTGAAGCAAGTGTTTGATTTTGTAATAGTCGATAGGAAAGGGATTGATAATCAAATTGCTGATCATCTATCTAGGTTAGAACAAGAAGAAATAATTGAGATGGAAAAGAAATTAATGAACAAATTTTTTGATGTAAAAGGATAGGAAATACCTTAGTATATTGATATTGTAAATTATATTGTTAGTGATATTTTACCATTAGGATTAATAAAGCAAAAAAAAAAAGAAATTCATTCATGATGCAAAGTCTTATTTTTTGGGATGACCCTTATTTATATAAACAATGCAAAGATCTAATAATGAGACGATGTTTGCCTTACAAAGAAATTTAGGAAATATTAAAAAATCTCATGATTCTGAATTTGGAGGACATTTTGGGAATGATAGAACTATTCATAAAATTTTGCAATTTGAATTTTATTGCCCTACTTTATTTAGATATGTTATATTTATATAAAAACATGTGATCAGTGTTAAAAAGTTGGTAATATTTCAAGAAGAAATGAAATGCCTCTAAATTTTAATTTGAAAATTGAAATTTTTGATGCATGGGGATTAGATTTTATGGGACCATTTATACCTTCCATTTGGAAATATATACATACATATACATACATATATACATACATATACATATATATATATATATATATTGATTGGAGTGGATTATATTTCAAAATGGATTGAAGCAATCGCTTTACCTCGATGTGATGCTCAGAGTATTTCAAAATTTTTAATTAAAAATATTTTTACAAGATGTGGAATGCCAAGAATAATCATTATCGATGGAGGATCTCATTTTAGAAAAGCAACAATTGCAAGATTGGTAGAAAAATATAGTATAATGCATAAAATTGCAGCTGCTTATCATCCCCATACTAGTGGTTTAGCAGAAGTATCTAATCGTGAAATTAAGAGAATTTTGGAAAAAAATTGTAAATCCTAGTAAAACCGATTGGTCTGTTAGATTAGATACAACATCATGGGCATACAAGATAGCTTATAAGACACTTATAGGTATGTCCCCTTATAGATTAATTTTTGAGAAGACTTGTCATTTGCCAGTACAATTGGAGCATAAAGCTTATTATGCTATACAGGAATTTAAATTCAATTTAAAAGAAGCGGGTGATAAAAGATTATTACGATTGAATGAGCTTGAAGAAATTAGGAATGAATCTTATGATAATGCTAGGATTTATAAGAAAAGAAGGAAAGAATGACATGATCAGAAGATAATAAAAAAGGATTTTAAACATGGACAAGAAGTTTTGTTATACAATACAAGATTGAAATTATTTTCTGAAAAACTGAAGTTTGGGTGGAAAGGGTCATTCAAAGTTGTAAAATTCTATCCCTATGGAGCCTTAATAATGAAAATTTTAAAATTGAAAGGATATTTAAAGTAAATGGGCACAGATTGAAACCATATTTTATTGGTTAAAGACCAATTTTTAAAGGGACTATAATGTTGGGTCACCCAGAATAAAGACTAGGAATGTTGGGCTGAAGACATTAAATCAAGTGCTTTGTGGAAAGCAACTTATACTTATCATTGATTATTTTGATTTTAAGTTTTTGTTTGAAATATTTTACATATATTTATATTTATATTTTCATAGAGTCTGTGTATGTGAGAAAATAATTTAAAAACATCTTTATTTACCTAATTTTATGGAAGAATTAAAAATTTGTTTTATCGAAATCAAAAATGCTATTTTTTGGAATTGGCAGATGATGCGCCACATTCCAGAGAGCAGGCGCATGATGCGTCGCAGTGAGAAAAATGACTTAAAATGTTTCAAAATGCAGTTTTTGGTGATTTTTTGGCAGGTTCTTCTCCTTATAACTCTCAAAAACCGATTCCAAAGTCCATTTTAGATGGGAAAACGAGTGAGGAGTCACTAGATTTCAATTCCGATGGCGTCACACTCTGAAAATTTCTCTAGATTTCAAATTTTTAATCAGAGAAAGTTTGTCAGTTTTGATGCACAGAAGTTGCATGATCGTGTTTTAGTGAAGAAGAGGTTAATCAAAGAAATGGGGTTTGTGAATTGAGGATTCAATACACCAAATGCTCGAGCTGAAGAGATTATTGAGCAGAGACGTTGGAAGTGCTTTGTTACACTACTTCAATCGTAGTCATCCCTGTGGTGAAAGAGTTTTATGCAAATCTACATGGAATCAACCAAGGAATTTTCTATGTGCGAGGTAGGTTTGTGAAATTCTCTTCTTCAAGAATAAATGAGATGTTCATGATTGAAAATGTTCCTATCTGCCATTACGTGAATTTTACCCCTACGAGAGATAATTTGAATGAACTCTATCGGCACCTTACAAATGAAGATGCAAATTGGGAGACCAGAATGATGGAAATGTAAGTTTTTCATCATTGTTGTTAAATCCTGCTTCTAAGACATGACACTTCTTTATTGCATCAAAATTACTATCTACTATGAAAATCATTAAGGTAACTAAGGAGAGTGCTATTTTGAATTACTATATTCAAACTAGAAAACCTGTTGATATTGGAGCAATCATTAAGAAATTGTTTTTGGGTTTGATTGTGAATGGATCTGTAACCAGACTTGGACATTCATCCACTATTTTCCTACTATGCAGTCAATCACAAGTACCTTATGAGGTTTGAGAAAAAGTGCTTCTTTCTTGTAAGTCGATGGATCCAGAAGTCTATTGCAACTAGATTGAAATGGGAGATGAGAATGATATCAATGTATTGAAGGATCAAGCATCCCAAAATTCATCACCTATTCAGCCTTATATCAGTTCAAACACACTTTTTTGTAGCATATGATTCAGAGAGTTACGACCACAAAATCCTATTGGGTAGCATATGATTCAGAGAGTTGAATAATTTGTTGAATCTAGGGGCAAAAGAAGTGATAGACCCTCTACATTAATTGCATGGGCATCTACTTCTTGCCCTGCATCACTAGAAAACCTTATGGACCAACTCATGATTCAACAATTGGCTATAGTAAATACTCAGAATCATATTGGAGAGACTGGAGCAAGAAATGCTTATAATGATGAGTATCAGCAGGAGAGTTAGCATGACATAGCTTTTAAAGATGCTATGGTTAGATATCTTAGGGGTGAATATAATGGGGAATTTCCTACTTACCCCAACTATACTCCTTACGCTCCTATTCATGATGATGATAAAGAAGAAGAAGAAGATGATGATGATGATGATGATGATGATGATGATGATGATGATGATGATGATGATGAGAAAGGCAATGAAGATTGATATTTTCTGGAGCTAGTTTGTTTATATAGTTGTTTGTTTGTTTGTATATTGTTTGTAAGTTATTTGGTTGGAAGTTGAAACTGTAGTAAAAACTTTTATTTTATGTTGTGGATTTAAAATGGTAATAGTAACTGTAGATTTTTACTTTTCCTGCATTTTTAGTATTTTCAATTTTTATTTCTGTTTTTAATTCTCATCAATTTCTTTAGAATATATTATGTTTTATTTAACGCTTTAAAGCCTGTATGTATTTTTAAATTTATTACCTACAGTATAAGAGAGCCCAGTTTTGTAATCAGAAATCCTCTATTGGTTAGTTTTTATTTTCATACATTTATTATTTTCTTTCACCAACAAAATTTTGTGCTAAAACATTTTTAAAATATTTAAAAACTTAAGTTTGGGGGGGAAGAAAAATTTCATTTAAAAAGAAATAAACTAAATTTTATTTGTCCTTAAGTAACATAAATTTTAAAATTAATTTAACATGACCCGGAATATTAAGATTAAACTTTAAATGACTATACTTAAGTTTATGAATATTATTATAAATTTAAGTAAAATTTTTAATAATGAAGGGAAATTCTAAAGTTAAAGATATTTGGTATCATAAGATATGACTAAGTTTTTCTATTTAAAGTAAAGGAAATTGTATGTTTTAAGTATTAAGAATTTTAGAGTTTCATGTAAGAAGAAAAGAATGAGATTTTATGAAAATCATAAACTAATATGAATTTATAAAGTGAAGTAAGGTAAGGAGTTTTGACTTTAAGAAGAGGATAGTGAAATTCAAAACTATTAAAGGCTATTCAGATATAGTAATCCTCACTTGAAAAAAAAAGAAAGAAAAGAAAAAAAGAAAAGAAAGGATTGAAAAGATCCTAAAAGAAAGAAAAGAAAAATAAGTGAGGAGAAGCATGAGGAGATGCCTAATAAAAAATTGGCTTCACTTGACAACTTAAGGAAAAGCCTTATTATATTTTCTAAACTTATATTGGATTATTAGTAGCATTATTAGTAAAGTTTTCTTGAAGTTTTTTTTTTCATATGAATATTCTAAATATTCTTAATATGACAAATTGCAATTCTTCTTGAAATGAATAGAGATTCAAAAATCTTAAAATTGACTACTAAGTACTCTTAGACTTAGAATTTGAATTTAAGTTATTAAAGATTTTTCTTAAATTTTACTATTTTATTTATTGAACTAAAGTATAGAAGTTATAAGTTAGTCTCTATCCTAAGTCATATGCTTTTATGTAGTAAAAGTGTCACTTGAGGACAAAGTTTGGGGGACTTTGATACACCAAAATAATTTGTTATCTTAAGTATATATTTTATGCTTATTTTTTGTGATATTGCACTTTAAAGAAGGGTACTTTCATGTTTATGTTTCAAGTATATCAATTTTAGGCATTTGGAGCAAAAGTAGCAAAAAGGACAAAATTTAGACCCAAAACTGTGAAGTTTCGAATTCTGACACATGATGCGCCAGATGTGTCAAAACCCAGAATAGCACGGTCTTCAGCAAACTGGTGCATGATGCACCAGATTGGTGTCAGATGTTCCATTTGAAAGAAAGTTGGTGCATGATGCCCCAAATTTGGCTCCAGATAAGCCAGGGATGACTTTTTGCGGATTAAAGCGGTTCGAGACAAATTTTGAGTGAATTTTCAAAGGGAAACTTCTTCTAAACACACATTGGAGTAATTCAATGCATCTAAACACTTTAGAAGGTTCTTTTTTGAAGGGATGTGTCTCTTGGATCAATGGACATATATTTTGAATTCAAAAGAGTTGACATTTGAATAGAATTTTAGGGGAATTTATAATTCTTTTTGGAGGGTGGCAGCCTTTGATAAAAGAGGAGTGTGTTGTGAGAAAGGTATGTGTGTGGTGTGAAGGCAAGAAGGAGAGTTAGAGAGGGAGAGAAAGTCAAGGGATTGGAGATTTTCTTCTAGGATTGTAAGAGGAGAGGGAAACTGAGAGATTTCTTCTTCATTACACTTCTAAGAGAGAATTGAGAGTGCTTGTAAGGAGAGAAAGGCTTGGAGAGAACTTATAGGAGTTTTCTTTGGAAGGATTGTGAGATAAGTTGTGTTTTTTATTTCTCTTATTTCGTAAACTTGTTTTTATATATGAAATCTGTATTTTTTCATATACTGCTTATGAATTCTGAGTAGTCTTCTTTATTCTTCTCCCTACTTTGAGACATGGTTTTATGAAGAATTGATTTTATTTTATCTGGTCTTAAATGTCAATAATTTGTGATGATTTGAACGTAAATCATTATTTACTTTCCAATCTAGCCAATTGAAATGTTAAAATGTGTTGAGAAACATATGTTTCAAAAGGACTGTGATTTATACAACATGGGAAGAATTGCATTTGATTTAATGGGAGAGTATTTCATCAAGGGATTTGGGTGCAAATAAATAAGGAAGTATACTTTGTTGGATGTTTAATTAGAGATATCAAGGTGACAGAATAAAATCCCCAATTTGATCCAGTTGATTGGAAACCGATGCGAGATTGTTAGCCCTCAGAGGAGGAAGTTGTGGGAGATCTGGATTGGCATTTGGTGTCCTCCCAACCTAACCATGGAATTAGGGACCAAACTCTGCATTAGTCAATTTTCTTTATGCACTCAAAAGAGGGTAA
Source organism: Phalaenopsis hybrid cultivar (assembly GCA_002079205.1). Taxonomy (NCBI): domain Eukaryota; kingdom Viridiplantae; phylum Streptophyta; class Magnoliopsida; order Asparagales; family Orchidaceae; genus Phalaenopsis; species Phalaenopsis hybrid cultivar. The sequence goes on along the minus strand of JXCR01136691.1, from coordinate 71,717 downwards.
AGAATAGTATTGCTTCTATATGGCACAAAATAATTTATATATATATTTTAAAATGATTTTAATTTCTCCACAATCCATAGACTCGTTATAAAGGGGAATGCTGCTTTCTTCAATTTGAACTTTCCATCACAACATCTTAGTTTTAATTTTCGTAAATTTAATTTTAAATGTTTAGCATTTAGATTAGTTAACTTTGTCTTTCAACTGTATTTTAATTAGCATTCACTTGTTACTTAGTATTCAAACTTCACACTTTACTTTTTGTATCTAGGACTCCATTAGAGCACTTATTACTTGAGTGATACACATACTTGTATTATTTTTAAAGTGGGTTTGGCAGTTTAAAGATTTTTAAAAGATAAAACTATTTTAACTGAAGTTATTTTGTTGGGACTAATTTGCATATTTTCTATTGAATCTATCATGTGTATTTTATAATATTGATAAATATTTGTAAAATTAATACAATAAATCCACTCACATCATCAATCAAACTTGATTATGCTTTTTGGTCTTATAGGACTACATATAGAACTCATATAAGAATTTTCCCATATAGGCTAATATTTTGGAAAGCTTGTCACTTACTAGTTAAGCTTGAGCATAAATCATATTGGAATATTTAGGAATTCAATTATAATTTAAGAGATGCTGGTGAGAAAAGACTATTACAATTAAATGAGCTTGAAGAGATAAGGAATGAATTTTTAGAAAGTGCTAAAATCTATAAAGAACATATGAAGATGTGGCATGATAAGAGGATTCTTACAAAAAAATTTGAGCTAAGGCAATAATTTTTGCTATATAATGCAATAATAAGATTATTTCTAGAAAAACTTAAGTCCAGGTGGATGGGCACATTTGTTGTGATAAAAGTTTATCCTTATGGAGCTGTGGATATCAAAGATTCTAAAACTAAGAAAATATTCAAAGTGAATGGTCACAAGCAGAAACTTTACTTTTTAGGGGATCAACTTAAATTGAATTAGCTTATGTTAATGGGTAAACTATAATAAGCACTGGTTACATCGGGCTTAGAACGTTAAACCAAGCGCTTTGTGGGAGGCAACCCATAGTTATCAAGGTCTATTTATTTTTAATGATATGTTGTTGTGTTTAATTAAGAAAGATGTGGTAGTATTTTTTAATATATAATGATTTAGTGAGGATTCTAAAACCTTAATTGAAGTCTTAGATGATTTAAAATGCATATTTGGACGTTAAGCAGACCTATGCTAAAATAAGCATCGACACCTAAGAGCCAACACTCGGTGCTTAAGCAAGGCAGTTTAAAATTGTGTAGAATTGATATTCTAGAAGGATTAAAAGTGTTTTAGTGGATTTAAACATGGTTTGGTGGTTTGTGAACATGAGTAGTGAGTTTAGGCTTCATCCAAGCCTATAAATAGCATGAGAATGAAGAGAATTAATACCCCACTTCAAATTTTCATCCTAAAGTCTAGGTTAAGAGAAAAAGTGTGTGAGAACTTGGAAAAATGACTTCTAGAAAGATTAAAATGAAGAAGAAGGAAGAAGCCATTAAGAAGAGGTTTGTAAGTTAAAGTACGCAAGAGTTATACAACGGATTCCTAGTTGTTAGTATAGATGGAATAACAAATAAAATTGCTAAGATTGAGGGTGACATGGCTTTAATCAAAGAAAAAGTGAATGAGATTAATGCACACTTGGAGCATATCAAATGGCAACTCAAAATGCAATTAGCCATACAGGTCATATAGAAGACGCGGCGTTGACCTCATTTTTGGTTGAGGATTAGTTTTTCCTCTGTAGTAGCCTGAGGTCTAGCCATAGGATTTTTCTATTGACTATTCCTAGAAAACTAGACATGAAACCCTCACCACTAGAAATTCCAAACTCTTCTCTACTGAGCTTGAAGTTCCACATGTTGCTCTCAACCTCTAAATACTTAGTAGATGGGGACACTGTGGGGGAAACTCAAGATGAGTCACCCTTAAGGCTGCTGGACCTTAGGGTTGACCCTGGGTGTTGGTCTGGAGCTAAGGCACTCACTACACTCATATATTGCTCTCATCCTCTAAATATTTAGTAGGTGGGGTCACTGTGGGGGAAACTCAAGATGAGTCACCCTTAGGATTGCTGCAGTACTTAGTAGGTGGGGTCACTATGGGGGAAACTCAAGATGAGTCACCCTTAGGATTGCTTATCTCTAAGTACTTAGTAGGTGGGGTCACTGTGGGGGAAACTCAAGATGAGTCACCCTTAGGATTGCTGGATTAGGGTTGACCTTGGGTGTTGGTCTGGAGCTAAGGCACTCACTACACTTATCTACACTCACAGTCACTCACCCCCCTGAACTCAAACTTCTAGTCTAGATCCCTTGACCTTTTGGGATACTCATGTAGATGGTCCCACTAACTCAAATTTCTAGCCTAGATCCCTTGATCTTTTGGGATACTCATGTAGATGGTCCCCTAAAATCAATTTCTAGCCTAGATCCCTTGATCTTTTGGGATACTCATGTAGATGGTCCCCAAAACCTACCAGCCCTAGGGTTATGGTTTGGAAAAGACCGCTATGTAGAGGAACCAAAATGGGATTTTTAATGGTCCATGGCTTGTTGGTGATGATTGTTACCTCAACTCTACCAAAATACCCATCTTGGCCTTTTACCCCTAAAACACCCCCAAATTATCAAAATACCCTTCTTGGACCCAAAATTCCAAAAATTCCAAAAATCCCCAAAAAAATCTCAATAAATCCAAAATATTCTCAATTTCATCTCACTCAACTACCACATGACCCAATTTGGCCAATTTGACCATCTTCAACCAAAACCCCCAAATTGCCCTTTAAAGACTCAAATTTCCCCAAATCCAACTCAAATGCCCATCAATTTGTTCTCAATTGACCCCAATTCCAACCCTAAACTCAAATTAACTTTTTATATGACACCAAATCCAAGCTCAATTGGTCCATGATTTGAGCCAAATTTTGATTTGAGTCAAACCCCAATTTTGACCATATGACCTAATCTCACCAAATTGAACCCATAGCTTAGTCAATTGGCCTTAATTAATGTTGAAAAATATTTATAACATGCCTATACATCCAAATCAACCATAAATTGACCTTGGTGAAGTTCAAATCCATTTGATTTTAGCTTAAATCCAAAATTCCCAAATTTAGCCCCAAATTGGCTAAGTCGCCAAATTTCACCCAATTGATTGCCTTAACCTCCAAATTGGTATCCAATTCATGTTGAAAACTCTTCATGATGTCCCTATTGACCATTTAAAATAATCAATTTGGACTTAGCCCAAGTCTAACCCAAGCTAGACCTNACTCCACCACAGCCATTAGTTGGACTTAGTGACCAGTCCAAACACCATGAAATCACCTAAATCAATCCATGGTCCAAAGGTTAAGGGATCTTATTTCCAAAAATGCAGATGCTTAAGATATCTTTGTCAAAATCCAAGCACATTTGCATTAAATTGTTGTGATGGATTCCTCTGGGTTCCCTGAGCTCCTAGCCACCTACCCCTGGACAGCCGGCACCCAAATTAAGGGATCTTATTTCCAAAAATGCACATGCTTAAGGTATCTTTGCCAAATCCCCAAAGGTCCCCCAAATTAAGGGATCTTATTTCCAAAAGTGCACATGCTTAAGATATCTTTGCCAAATCCAAATTTAGGGATCTTATTTCCAAAAATGCACATGCTTAAGATATCTTTGCCAAATCCAAACACATATTGCAATAAATTGCTGTGATGGATTCCTCTGGGTTCCCTGAGCTCCTAGCCACCTCCCCCTGGCTGGCTGGAAATTGTTGTGATGGATTCCTCTGGGTTCCCTGAGCTCCTAGCCACCTCCCCCTGGCCGGTCAGCCAGCCTAGTGGCCGAAAAAGCCTAAAAACGAGATCCACCCCCATGGCACCTCACTTAAATCAATCCTAAAGGCCAACTCATCCAAATCAAACTATGGAGCTCCTCTGCCCTCCACCTAAGCACCACATTACAGCTCTTGATTGGCCACGACAGCCACCATAACCCCATTTTTATAAAAGGCCACCTCCATGGCTGTTAAACTAAGTGCTGAAATTTTCTTAGAGAGGTCTCTCCAAACTTCACACGGAGTTTCCCTAAGCTCCCCTCAGTGCATTCCAACCATTTTTCCTCACCCATTCCCATTGTTGGAGCTCAATTTTGAGCTTGAAACCCTGCTGGAAACCAGGACAGAGCCCAATACACCTCCACACTCCACCAAACTTCAATTAATTGTGCCCACTCCTTCACAAGAGTGAAAGAAGCCAAAGCCCCATCAAATCCCCCTTCCACAGAGCCTCTACCATAGCTCTAGACCAACACCTGAAATTGAGCTTGGTCAAATTCATACCTAGGCCTTACACCAAAACCAGGGACTCAATCCCTAGCCTCCTTGGACCCCTAAGAATGTGCCAAGCACCTCTGATTGAATCCTCCCTTCTCAGAGCAAAGGTATAAAACTTCTCCTCATCCCGAGCCTATTTCGATTCTCCATTTACTTAAGCTTGATTTCATGGCATCTTAACCGTATGGATGTGTTCGTTTCACTTAGACGAGTCCATAGGATCAAACCCAAAGTTATTTGGTTGAGTCTAGGCTGAGATCTTAAGGTTTTAGTGTGGACGGTCACGGGATCATCATATCGGGGACGATGACGGGGAGTCGTTTGATCAAGCATGTATCAATTATATGGAGGAGATCGAGCCAGACAGCGCTTCAGGACATAAACCGCGGGTCGAGTCAGCAGCTACGTGGACGGCGGCGTCCAACCAGAGCGCGCCATGCATGCCTTCGGAGCTGCCTAGGATCTAGTCAGCACGCGTTGTTTAAATAGATAAATAGAGCTTTTCCTATTTATTTAAATACCCTTACCTTAGAAAACTCATAACTTTGTGTAAAAAAATCAAAAAAATAAAAAAAAAATACCCACTTGCTCAGTGAACAAAGGAGAACAATATGGAACAAGTTTCAAGACCATGTTAAGCATATTTTATTTTTAATTAATTAAACAATATTTGGGATTATTTGATTCTACATGCATAATGGTACTTCACCTTGACTTGGAATTTTAGCATGTTGTAGCCTCTGTCTGGGGAAGTATTCTCTGATTTTTCTAAAGTCAGAGGAGCCTCCTATACAGAGACCCATATTTTCAAGTTATTTCACATTATTTCTTTAAAATAATCATGAAAATTAGAATATTGGTTATAAAATCCTAAGAAAATTTTGGAAGGTCCACCATGACTTGAGAAACCTTTGGAAATAATTTCATGGTTCATGACATTTAAAATGTCCTTAAATTTTACAAACACTAAATCACTAAGATAATTAATTTTGAAAAATTTAAACATCTAAATGACTTGATTTTTGATCTCCACTGTGATTTATGATCCAAAGAAGAAATTTAAACATTTAAATGACTTGATTTTTTATCTCCACTGTGATTTATGATCTAGAGAACTTGAAAATAATTAATTTTGGAAAATATAAACATTTAAATGACTTGATTTTTAATCTCCACTGTGGTTTATGATCTAGAGAACTCATCCATAAAAGTTTCAAAATATTTTGAGTTCATTTAATAACTTAAATTGATTTTTAAAGATAAATTCCACTCAATTTTCAAAATATTTTGAGTTCATTTGACACCTTAAGTTGATTTTTAAAGATAAATACCACTTTAACACTTAAAAGATTTTTAAAAATCAAAATATAACTCAAAAAATTATGAAACTTAGTTTTTTGAGTTCTCTGTGATCAGGGGTATTTTCAAAAAATAAAATGATATTTAAAATAAAAATTTGATTTTTAGCCTATTCTAAATATTTAAATAATTAAAAATTCATAAAAATCACAAAAATAATAAAACTCATGGAAATGTTCTAAGTTTCTTACAAATCACTTAGAAACATTTAGAATATTTTTCCTGCTTTTTCAAATAAAGATATTGAATTTTAAAGCTTAAAATAAGTTTTAAAGGCTAAAGAAATGAGTTTACACTAAAATAATGACCATAAATCAAAGAAAAATCAAAAAAATATAAAATTTACTCCTCTACGTTCTCTGACCTTAGGGAGATTTTCCAAAAATACAAAACTTAATTTTCACCACTTAAAATATTCTATTTTTATTAAATAGCCCATAATTTAAAATAATTCTAATAAATCACAGAAAATTCAAAAAATCATGAAATTTGATCCAATGGCTTCTCTTGTCTAGGTCTACCTCTAGTAAAAATTTCAAAGGATTATAATTTACCTTGGTCAAGTTAGGAATTTTCTTTTAAAAATCCTATCTTCACATGAAAATAATTACATGAATTGAATAAAATTTTGAAAAAATCACATTTTCTCCTATGATGTCTTAATTGACCCATAAATAAGGTAGGATAAAAATTTCAAAGTCATTTGAATTGAATTTGACAAATTATGAGGTATTAGAGCCTTAGGGGCAAATGTGTAATTTTGAAAATTTTGACTTAATTAACATTTAGGCTTAATTCAAGAAGGGAAAATGGATAACCTCTTTTCTTAATCAATTTATTTGATGATTGAAACACAAGGGGTTAATTGGTAGAAACGAATTTCACTTTCCTCATTAAAAAGATAAGGTAATAAATTTCTAAATTATTAAGATTCGGAAGTTTATTAAAATTAAAGGATACGGGACTTAAGGGTATAAATTTTGAAGTCAATAATTAATCAATCTAATACCCCAATTAAATGATCCTGGACTTAGGGGTATGACTTTGGAAACCAATAATTAATCAATTTAATACCCCTATTTTGATTTTAAAGAAAATTCAAATTATGAATCATGACCACTTAAAGCTTAACCTTTTCAAAACTAATTAAGACACTCATTTACAAATCATGAATCATGACCACTTAAAGCTTAACCCTTTTCAAAATTAATTAAGACACTCACCTAGGCCTTAAGGGCTTATGATGACTTAGGCTAAATTAAAAAAACTTGATTAAACAAGGATTAGAAAAATAAACATAATTAAATTTAGTGGTGACTTAGGCTAAATTAAAAATTGATTAAACAAAGATTAGAAAAATAAACATGATTAAATCCAACATTGAAACACCACTAAGCCCAATTATGATTAAAATTTGGCTAAGTGTTCAAATTACACTAACTCCTCTTCAAGGGTCTTCACCCACATAATTCTCAGATTAAATGATAAATAATAATTATCATATTCTTAGGGATAATTGAGACATCAATGTTCACTGAGTAATAAGGTTATTTACAGGATGAACCATTAAGAAACATAATAAATTTAAATGGACTCGAGGCTTTTCACCAGTTGGTGAGAGGGAGGCATGGACCTGCTTCCCCCTCAGGATACCTCAGAGGCCTATTAAACTTAATATTCTTCACTCAATGAAATCATCCTTAATTAAAATTTTAAGGACTCACCAAGATATGACATAGGTTTAGAGGCCTATTAAACTTAATATTCTTCGCTCAATGAAATCATCCTTAATTAAACTTTTAATGAGAGGCTTATTAAACTTAATATGCTTCGCTCAATGAAATCATCCTTAATTAAACTTTTAAGGACTCACCAAGATATGACATAAGGGTTAGTCGCTCAATGAAATCATCCTTAATTAAACTTTTAAGGACTCACCAAGATATGACATAGGGTTGGGAAAATTGGCTTAATGAAATCATCCTTAATTAAAATTTTTAAGGACTCACCAAGATATGACATAGGGTTAGAAATCATCCTTAATTAAACTTTTAAGGACTCACCAAGATATGACATAGGGTTAGGAAAATTATCAAAATTTTACCTTTCCCGCTCTTCATAAATTGCCTTAACATGCATTTTAAGTTTTAGGTGGTGGAACGAGAAGACTCGCCAGGTACACTTTTACAGTTTTCAGCGTCGTCTTTCTTGTACTTTTATTTTGTATTTTTATACCTACAAATTTGCATGCTAAATAACGATGTCACCCTGCATGAAAACTAAAACTATCAGGATAGCCACATAACCATAACTATAACCATAACCAAAATTAAAATCAACAAAGATAAAATTCACGGCCACAACATTCAAAATATAAAACAACTCAAAATTTAAGCACAAACATCACACAAAACCACAACTTTAACTAAAATAAGATGTCTCTATCGGATGATCGGGAATCCCTCGGAGGAGGTAACCTACGGTTGCTAATGAGGCTTCCCACAGTTTAAATGAAATTATGGAACTCATTAAGTTGGGTTTAGTAAGTTCATTTGGACTAAGTGAATCCAATAGAAAATAGTGGTGCCGGAATGAGGGAATCGTAGGATCCTAACCGGTGTCACTCTAATCAACTTTAATATGCCCTCATAAAATTTAAAGAACTTTAACCATAGGGCAACCTGATTTGACATTATAACTTGACACACTCAATAACTCAAACTCGTCACGGTGAGGAGCTTAGACCTAGAATGGTGGGCAGCACGGCCATCTTCAATAGCAAAACCTACCTTCCCTAGCTAAACCATTTTCTTCCTTCCTTAAACTTAAAACAACAAAGCCATAGGACTTCGAGGTTGCTTGCTTATGTAATGTAAATCCTCACCTTATCTTTAGGCCTTTGCATAGCCCTGCTATACATTCTAAGCCCTAACCCGTCTTAGGAGTCTGAGGTTGTCGTTCGTCACGAACTAAATCCTCACATCTTCCAGGCTATTTGTGTGATCATTTCACATGAATGTAAGCCCTAATTAATAAAATTGGCAGGATAAAACACCTAAATATTTCTCCTCAAAAATGGAGCCAAACATTAGGATAGGTTGGGAAGTCACCGAGGTTCTCCTCTGGATCCATGACATCCCCAGGTCCTTCTTCCTTTGGATTCTACAATAAAATGTTCAAAATTTGAACCAATCCCCTTTCACACCTCTACGTCTGATTTCGTTAAAGAGCCCTACCCTTTGAAATTCCTTGAAGATAATCTTTCTTGACTTTTATCGAGAGTTTTCTTAGGTGACTTTGGTCATTTAAGATGTAATTAACTATAGGGGCTTACCCTGATTTCGTTGAAGAGTCCTACTCTTTGAAATTACTTGAAGATAATATTTCCTGATTTTTATCAGTCTTCTTAAGTGACTTTGGTCATTTAAGATGTAATTAACTATAGGGGCTTGCCCTTATAGAAAGCATGTTCGAACCCAGCTTAATATAAACCCTATTTAATTATTTATATTGAATAGGGGAACTTGTCGGCAAATACAAAGGTTTCGCAGACCAATTGGACGTCATACTTTCATTAGTTTATTTGATGGAGCCTCATCCTCAAGTCTTATGTTTATCCTTCCGGATAGATACATGATTTGAGGTACAGTGCTCTTTCATTTTAAATTATAAAAAATATGAAGTCAGTTTGATTTCATACTTCAACGTCCTTCCGAAACGGGCGACGGGATTTCGATTCCAGCAATCGGCAGCTTCTTACGGGCAACCCCACAAACCAACCCGAAATAACACTGACAGCTTCTGGCGACTCCGCTAGGGATATGCTTTTCTCTCCATATATATCAAGAAATATTATCTTCACACATCGGTAATGTGTCCATGTCCCTCTTGGACCAAATTACCTTCCTTCTGTTGGCATACTTTACCCATTTTTATCTTGGGAAAGTACGGCTAACTCGTTGAACTTCAGGTCTAACTATTCAACCATCTTTGAACAGAGGGGTTCAGAAGGCCATTAAGGACTTCTTAATTTTTTTTATGTGGGGTCAGACCTCGAATAGGTGTGTCGGTGGACTAATTCCACCTGGGCATTTTTTGCCACTAACTGGGTCCCGCACTGGTCCTAAAATTTTTCACATCTCCCTTCAAAATTTGACTTGCTATTTCGTAGAATAAACCAAATCGTGTTGTGCTGCACTCACTTTGAAATATTAATTAAATTTTACACCTTTTTTTAACAAAGATGTTAAAAAAAAGACCCATAAATTAAGACCCGCCCGGTCTACAGATAAACTTCTATTTTTGGTGCTTGCACTAAATATTACGAGGTTTTCGGCCATATAGCTAACCCTAAAACTTTCTTTTTTAAAGCCCGCTGCGATGGCCTACCCAATGCTGACCTTTTCCTGCAACCTGCCAACGGATCGCAACTCCCATAACGTTGCTCCCACCATCAAGTTTGGAGCTGGATTTCAAGACCTTGAGGTTATCCTCGGGAAAGTCCCATTCGTGGTAATGAAGATCGTTGCTCTGGAAATACAAGAGCCGTCTGCAGAATTAAGTTTGAACTGCCCGCAGGACTTCCCTGTCTGCAAGAAGGCTAAATTTGTTGTCATCAATACAGTTATCCCTGCTACTACTAAGGGAAAAGAAGTGATGGTCGTTGAAGATTTGACTAAAGGATTAACTGTTCCGCCACCCGTGTTTGAGATCGGGTCAAGCTCAAGGACTTTACCACTGACCCGAACCCAAAGGAGGAACCACAATATAAGAGTTTGGAGGGCCATCAAAGCCCAAGATCCTTAAAACACATCCGTTGAGGAGGAGCCTCATCAAGTTGAAGAGGTGTTACCAGAAATTTATCCACCCTTACAAGGGAGTAGATTCCATCCTCTGACAGATACTGATGGATATGAGAGTATCTGGAAGATTGCTGCCGCATTACCATCACTTCATGGACATGGTCAGGAGGGAAAGAAATTCATCCCCATCACCCGAGTTAGTGCAGTCTTCAGAAGACTTACTACTAAAGAAGGATGTTCTATTAATGAATTACTTAAACGAGTGGGACATGAAATTTCCCCTCATATGAAGAATGAAATTTTGAAGGATATTAAGTCCGCTAGAGAATCTCGTAGGTCGACTATAAAGTCACCTACCTGTATTCCCATTTGGTTCTGTTTGGAAAACCGAGTTGATACTGCTATGGTCACCACCGATCATACCACCACTAGGACCGCAGGTCACCGACCGATTAAGTTAAGACTGGGTCCGAGAAGTTTACCCGTCATTCCTACAATCACGGAAAGAAAGACAAGACGATTACCTGACACTGTAGTCGGTCTACACCACAGAGAGCATACCTTCCCTCGACATACCGATGTTTCTACTAAGGCGTTCCTTCCTGAGACATCATCGTCAAAGAAGAAGAGGGTATGGGAACCCAAGGTCGCTGCACTAATACAGTTCATTGAGCCTGAAAGACAAGAAGTAAAACCAGTGCCTGAAATATCTGACATCATCATGACAATAGCCAGCAAGATGGTGGAACAAGTTGAGGACTTCCATCAAGGTCCGCCAGATCTTAAAGCAATCAAGGAATTAATAATTGAGGAAAAAGTTGAGAAACACAGAATCGAGATTTCTGATTTAGATCGAGAACACATAGTTTCCGTCAATAGTGACAACGAAGATTTTGATTACAGTGATTATTTGGAGGAAGATTTCATGGATGTTTATGTGATCGAAACTAGAGCAACCAACTGCGCGCGAGGCTCAACCTCACACTGAAGAGAACGCCGTAGATGAGCTGCGTAGGGTTATCGTCCTAAGGGATGAGCAAGTTGTTCTACTGGAGAAAAGAATATAAGAGATGACTGCAGCTATGACCGTCATGGCCACCATTCAGGGGCAATCACAAGCACAAAGACTGCAGCTATGGCCGCCATGGCCACCATTCAGGGGCAATCACAAGCACCAAGATTGGCTTCTCCAAGAATTAACCAGCTAAAAATCATATCGCAGATGAAATAAGTGCAGCTATGGCCGCCATGGCCACCATTCAGGGGCAATCACAAGCACCAAGATTGGCTTCTCCAAGAATTAACCAGCTAAAAATCATATCGCAGATGAAAGAAGGGAGGCTACTTTGACAGACAAAGAAGAACAACCAAAGAAGGATTCCCCATCAGGTGTCATGCTAGAAAAAGAGTTCAAACAAATGGTTGAACAAGTGCGGGAGGCCTTAGCCCAGTCCGAGGGCGGTGCATCAATCTTAAAGGGTAGACCTTACCTAGAGGAGTTCGATGTCGTCCCGTTCCCCAAGGGTTTTTGACCCCAAACTTCAAGATATTCGATGGGACTGGAAATCCCAGACAGCACATAGCACATTTTCAAGCCAATTATGGCAACATAAGGAATAGCGAAGCTCTACTCTGTCAGCAGTTCATCAGTAGCTTGTCAGGGATTACTTTTGACTGGTACACTGACTTGTCCAACGGGTCAGTTAAAATATTTTTTGAGTTGGAACAGTTATTTGTGAAAAGATTTGCGGGGGCGCAGCATCATGTGTCTATTGGAGAACTCATGATGGAGAAGCAGAAGCCTAGTGAAGCCTTAGCAGGCTATATTTTGGGTGGAGAAACCTTAGCATGAAATGTGAACCTCAGCTACAGGAACATCAAGCGATTGAGATTTTACTTAAAAGCATTTATGGGCTATTAGCTTTCATGCTTAAGGGACTCACCATTAAATCCTTCAAAAAGCTACTCAGTAAAGCCAACAGTCTTCAAGAAGAAATAAAACACATGGAGTCGCATGAAAAGGCTAGGTGACCAGAGTGTTTGAAAAGAAATCAAGAGTAGTTGCAACTGTCGACAAAGGAAAGCAGCCGATAAAGATATATGCAGAAGAGCATCACAAGTCTTCATCGCAGTACTCTCAGAAATAGAGCAGTCAATCCAACCAACGGCCATCTCAGGAGGGAACACCTCGAATAGCGAGTAAAAGAATATCCCTGTTAGAGCAACAGAAAGTTGTTTATTCCTTCAAAGATGAAGCTGTACCTAAAATATTTAAAAGTCTGATGAAGAAACCAGAATTCAAACTGCCCGATCCAAAGAAACCCAAAGAGGTGGATAAGAAGAATGAACTGAATTATTGTCCATACCACCGGTTACTTGGACACACTATAGACAAGTGCTTCGTCTTTAAAGACTGGCTCGAGAAGAAACTCAAGGAAGAGAATATAACAATCCCAAAGGAGTGCTTGAGAGAACCCGAAAAAGGTTCCATAAACATGATTTCAGCTGAGTCAATCTCCCCAATTGATCCATATGTCAGAATAGATGGATGGAGTACGTTCCATAAACATGATTTCAGCTGAGTCAATCTCCCCAATTGATCCATATGTCGGAACAGATAAATGGAGTACAACTTGGGATGAACTCAAGAAGGTCCTTAATCGGATACATGATTCATTGAAACAAGCTTCTGCAAATACCGAAGAAGGATGGAATGAAGTATGGAGAAAATCATCCAAAAAGATACTGAACAAGCTACAGTCTGTATCAAAACAAGCCTCCATTCAGAGTCTGCAGCATACCGAGCCCGAGATGAAGATTTTGCCAAAACATTCATCATTGTCAAGGACAAAGAACAAGAAAAAGAAGAGCGTTACTGCCAAGATTGATAGCACAGGGGGTAGGATAGGGGCTGCCTCTACTAGATTGGTTGTCTCAGATTTTGGGAAGAAAATCCTTGAACCCTTGACCTTGTATGATTATCTTTTTGTCCCTCCGGGGTCTTATGAATATAATGGTTGTGATTTCGGCTACGTTCTGACTATTTTTGATAATAATGTGACTGATTATGACCGAACTAGTTGCGATCTTGATCCCCAAAATGATCCTTAAATCGTACTTGAGTCTGATGAACTCGTTCTCAAGGCCAAAGAAGAACTTAATGATATCGCTTATGAAAACACTGATAACGAAGAGCCAACTCTCAAGCGTCATGGTGCACCATTTGCCATCAACTTAGACCTCTCCAATGAGGAGGAAAAGACACCAGAATATTCAACAATGATATCTCAAGAAGAAGAAATCACAGAAGTCAACTTAAGGAGCGAAAAAGTGTTACCACCAAGAACAGTTCCAACAGATAAAGGAAAACAGATACTAACTCGAGAAGAGGTACCCCCACCTTCGCCAGTGGAAGAGCCACATAATCAAGACAAAATCAAAGGAGCATGCAAAGTAGACTACAACGTGCTAGCTCATCTTAGGAAGTTGCCTGCCCGACTAAGCATCTACGACTCTCTGATCCTGTCAAAGGAGATGAGAGACTCTCTGGTTACAGCTTTTCTTGATCCAGAAATTTGCTTAGCTCAGTTGGCTAGCACATCCTCAGATGGAGTTTGCTCGTTGGGAGAACAGTCAGGGGTAACCTTCACAGATGAAGACTTGCTACTCGGTACCACCGACCACAACCGTCCGCTCTACATCTCCGTCAACATTGGCATATTTGTGTTATCCAGAGTTTTAGTGGATCCTGGAGCATCTCTGTACTTGATGAGTCTACAAACGTTAGCATATTTGGACTTTGACATTCAAGAGCTCATCCCCGATAAGCTGATGTTAAGAGGATTCAACCAAAAGGGAGAAAGAGCCCTTGGATCAATTTTGAAGGTTGGAGAACTCGTAACAACCGTTAAATTTCATATCATCGATGCCGAGACCTCTTTTAGTGCTCTATTTAAGTTGGAGAACTAGCAACAACCGCAAAATTTCATATCATCGACGCCGAGACCTCTTTCAACATTGGAGAACTTGTAACAACCGTTAAATTTCATATCATCGACGCAGAGACCTCTTTTAACGCTGTGGAGAACTCGTAACAACCGTTAAATTTCATATCATCGACGCCGAGACCTCTTTTAACGCTCCGAACTCGTAACAACCATTAAATTTCATATCATCGACGCCGAGACCTCTTTTAACGCTCTATTGGGACAACCATGGATTCACGAGCACAATATGGTTCCATCAGCTCTACACCAGTGCATTAAATACCGCAAAGATGGTCAAGAAAATTGCATCAAGGGAGATCTACAACCCTTTTCAGTACATGAAGTTGGTATACATGAAGATGCTGCCTACTACGCGCCTCCAAAGAAGATTGTCTTCTCGCGCGAGAATTTGACAAAAAAAGATGAAGATTCAGGAGAATCACAAAAAGGAGGCCATACAACTCCGCTTCAACAACCTTCTACCACTCCCCTACAACGAGTTGGTGGAGGTTCTTCTAGTTCACGCACCCGAGGTTGAGGCCGGGGACGCGGACGAGGAAAGATCAATTTAATTGTTGAACAGACTAGGCCAACTATCAACAGACAGTTCCAAAGATGAAATAATGATCACAAAGCATAAGAGACCTCAGTATGAGATATCCCTAGAAGATACAAAGAGGAATGAATATGAAACAATGTATGATTGGATAAACCACTATGTGAATACTATGACCCTCACTCCGATTCTCCCTCAAAAGATCGAGAGCTTAGAGGTCAAGGAAGTCCGTAGTGTTGGTTCAAAACTGATCAAATTTTATCGTGCTTCTACCTCCACTGAGCTTGAAAAAAATGTAAATTTGGATGTTGATTTTAATGAATTAATGGAATTGCCTTTTGGTTACTTCTCGCATTGTGTTCAAAAGTTAATTCAACCTGGACAATGAATTAATGGAATTACCTTTTGGTTACTTCTTGCCTTGTGTTCAAAAGTTAATTCAACAAGGATGAATTAATGGAATTGCCTTTTGGTTACTTCTCGCCTTGTGTTTAAAAGTTAATTCAACAGCGTGAATTAATGGAATTGCCTTTTGGTTACTTCTCGCCTTGTGTTCAAAAGTTAATTCAACAGGTTTAATGGATTTGCCTTTTGGTTACTTCTCGCCTTGTGTTCAAAAGTTAATTCAACAGAGACATTTACTAGAACAAATGCCGAAAGATAAATTTCAACTTTTTGAAAAATTATGGAATGCTAAAATTCAAGCTCCCAATTCAAGAGAAGGTCTCGGATTTGGTACAGTTGTAACAGTCAATGATTTTGAATTTTGCATGGTTGTTACTAGTGAGTCAAAAGAGGATTGTCTCGATATATAGGATGACTCTACTGATCAACCAATAGAAGATGCTCCACCAGAATTTGAGGAATAAATTAAATCCACTGTCGATGAATTGAAAGAGATTAACCTCGGGATGGAGATAAGGTATCCACCTATTGAGAAGCATTGTCTGACACTAATTTTCGTCGCTCAAAAGCTTAGACATTACATGATTTCTCACAAGATCACCCTAATTTTGAAAGTTAATCCATTGCAATATTTGATTACCCGACCAACACTCTCCGGATGTTTAGCGAGATGGTCGATGATCTTATTGCAATTTGATATAACTTTTGTGCCCCTCCATGCTATCAAGGGACAGATTTTAGCAGACTTTCTTGCTGCGGACCCACTGCCAGCTGGGTCCTCTCTCAACGACGAGTTACTAGACAAGCAGATATTACAAATGGAATTTTTTAGTGTGCAACGCTAGGAAATGTACTTCGACGGTGTTTCGTCAGCCAGGAAAGACAAGTGATCAGGCACAGTTATACCAGGAAAGGCAGGGATTGATTTGATCTTTATTACGCTAGATAAGGGCATGATGAGGTTCTCATACCACCTGAAGGAGCCGTGCATTAACAATGAAGCAAAATATGAAGCCTTAATCACCAGATTGGAATTGGCAATGTCAATGGATATAACAAACATCGTCATCTATGGTGACTCTTAACTTGTCATCCAGCAGGTCGCCGGACAATACAGAATTCTAAAACCAAGGTTAGCAAAATACCATCAGTATTCGATGAAGCTCCTGGAGCAGATTCCTGAGGTGACTTTCTACCAGATTCCTTGGGGAGATAATGCCCATGCCGACGCTCTAGCAAAACTCGCTAAGGAAATGGCGTGTCCCCCAGAGGATTCCATCGAAGTCACGGTGCAAGGAAGATGAGTCTTGTCTTGAAATGACTTCGAAACTCTACACAAGCTTGGAAAAGAAGAAAAAATAAATACAGTTGCAGACATCAACGAAGATTAGCGCAAGCCATTAATAGAACATTTGCATACTGGAAAGCTGTCGGAAGACAAGTCTGAGGCGCACCACATCACAAGAAGGGCCATGTTTTACGCCCTGGTGGGAAATGTTCTCTACAGAAGATCGTTCGATCAAATGTGGCTACAGTGTTTGAGTAGAGCTGAGGCACAAAATATTGTCAAAGAAGTACATGTCGGATTGTGTGGTGCTCACCAGTCGGGACCAAAAATGAAGATGATGATCAAAAGACTCGGATATTATTGGCGAGCAATGACGTCCGATTGCATGGATACAGCCAGAAGATGTCACCAATGCCAAGTGCATGGAGTGGTTTTACACCAGCCTCCGAATGTGTTGCACCCAACTATTGCCTTCGTGGCCATTCGAGTGTTGGGGCACAAACATAATAGGTCCGATAGACCCTCCATCTTCTAAGGGACACAGATTCAGTGGCCATTCGAGTGTTGGGGCACAGACATAATAGGTCTGATAGACCCTCCATCTTCTAAAGTACACAGGTTCATGCTTGCCGCTATAGATTACTTGTCCAAGTGGGCAGAGGCAGTACCGTTACGTGAGGTTACGGCACAGCACGTCCTTCAATTTTTCAAGAGCCAAATTATCTACCGTTTTGGAGTACCACGAAGAATAATCTCTGACAATGGGATAGCTTTCAAAAACACAAAGATCAACAATTTTGTCATAAGACATGGGATTGATTAGGGATACTCTACAATTTACTATCCCAGAGCCAATGGTCTGGCTGAAGCTTTCAATAAGACACTATACAGATTTTGAAGAAAACACTGGATGAAAATAAAAAGGATTGGCATAACAAACTGTTAGAAGCCTTATGGGCATACCAGACAACTTTCAGGACTCCCACTCAGTGTACACTTTATATGCTCGTGTATGGAGCTGAGGTCGTGCTACCGCTAGAAATCCAGACACCATCTCTCAGAGTCGCCGTTGTCAACCAACTCACAATGGAAGAAAGCGCAAAACTCAGGCTTGAAGAACTGGAGAGTCTCGAGGGAAAATGACTAGAAGCACAGCAACATTTGGAGCTCTACCAGGTAAAGATGGTACAAGCCAATGACAAATTGGTCCGCCCAAGGACATTCAAAATTGGTGGCCTCGTACTTGTGCTCAAAATACCTATTCTTGCTCGTCGCAAAATAGGTGGGAAGTTCGAGCCAACTTGGGAGGGAACATTTGTCATTGAGAAAGTTTATACAGGAGGAGCATACCAATTAGTGGACTTCCGGGGTGAAAGACCCATGTTACCGATAAATGGACGTACATGAAAACTTTTTACACAACCTGATGTCGCCTACCTCCGCTTGCCTCTGCTTGCTTTGAAACTTTGAAACTTTGATTGTTTTAGGGTTATCTATATGGCCATATGTCTATGACAGGGTCCAAATTTTGTAATTAATCTCATATATAATGAAATTTTGAGAAGATTTTTTTTTTGGACTTTACACGTTCTCTTTTCTACTTTTGAATTTAAATATTCTATTAAATTTAACAAAACTCACACATAAAATGAGTGATCATTTTCACCAAAACAAACTAAGATTTACTTTAATGGATACTCTGTTTTGTTCTTGTTCATGCCAAACTTCGGCCACTGACGTTTCTTTCTATCATCTGCAGAAAAATGTCAGCACAGAGGCTGATCTTTGCCTTCCAGGACGGCTGGAACCTCTGAATGAAGAGATGGCGCCACAAGGAGGTATCATAGATTACAACATGGATTTCAATCAGATTGATATGGATTACGACGGTCCTCTAATGGACGTAGTCAGCAATGAAGAAAAGAAGGGACTGCCTTCACTTTCGAGAGTGACCACTCAAGATGATGTGTCACGTAAAGGTAAAAACGTGATAGCAGAACAAGATCCGATGGAGGGGCCCAGCCGACTGCCCTCCATGGTAGCTACTCCGGCAAGAGGCTTAATAGCCGCCCATAGTGAACAACTACCAAATACTCCACTCCGCAGAACACAACGCAGAAATGCAAGCCAAAAGAAACAGAGAGCCTTTCTGCGATAGGAGCGCAAGCGCCAAAGAGACGTGAGTAGTTTTCTTACCCCCATTCCTGAGGGACATATTTATGATACAGATCTGAGAGAGACTTCTACCAGCCTGCCCACTACAGATGAAGAGTCAAGATTTGTGATGGGATCAGATATGCCCCAGGTCCCAGATATCTTATGCAGAGGTTGCCCAACATGCAACGTTGAGGTACCAGTCGGGACATCAGTTATGGGCACATTTGTAGAATGCCCGTACTGCAATGTTCTACATCTACAGCATTTCAGTACCTTAGAAGAATACACTTCAAGCACCAACGAGTCTCAGAATCCAAATTTTGTGGCAAATGAACCGTATATCCCACTAGAGACGGACCAGCACGCACCATGGAGCCCAGGATCATACTTCCCACTTGAGGCTGAATCCCATATTCTGGATCTACTAGCACCAGTATGGATTCCCGTCGAGGAAGGAACGCCCCAGGCAGCTACCAACTCCCGGTATGGTAGAATACTACAAAATAAGCAAAGTAAATAAAAAGGAATTCGAGTTCTATGAAGAGGTTTAGGGAAAGTTTATCAACATATTGGAGGGCCTAGAGCTATATACCAGGGTTTTCTCTGAAACCGATGAAAGAAGCATTCTGGACTGCATCTTCGATTTAAGGGATAAAGGTCAAGCGGGCCTTCACATGGAGAGAACATATTCCGAGCCAAAGAAATGGATGCGGGGAAAGGGAAGAATCACCATCTAATGCGGTCGTTGCTACAATTTTACGAACGACAGATAGGGAAATCCGACCGGGATCCTCAGATACGACCAAGTGGATCCGTTACCACCGATGATAAAATGGATGATCAAGAGAATGGTTAAGTGGAATATTCTACCTTCCACTTGCATTCCCAACAGTTGCATCATCAATATTTATGAAGAGGGTTACTGTATTCCCCCACACATTGACCATCATGACTTTGTGAGGCCTTTCTGCACTTTCTCATTCATGAGTAAGAGCAATATTCTGTTTGGAAAAGAAATTGATGTAATCGACCCTGGTGAATTCAGAGGCGCTGTGGAGATTCCTCTTCCAGTTGGTTCAGTACTTGTTCTCAAGGGCAACGGTGAAGACGTTGCCAAGCACTGCATTCCAGGAGTACGACACCGTAGGGTGTCTGTAACTTTCCGCAAGATGGATGATAGTAAAACACCATATGGATTCTAGCAGGACCCGAAATTGGAGGAACTGTTTCCTTACGAGCTATGAGAAGGTTGTACTTCTAAGTACATGCGAAGGGAACTCTTATCCTGGAGCATAGACTCAAAGGTCTGCTTGATCAGGAGCTCGATATACCAAGCGCCAGAGGATTCACTTGCTTTCTTTTACCAGCATGAAATGTATTTGATGTAATCAGTCTATGATGTACTCATATCTTGAGATTACCCTCAATGTATTTCAGGATGTATTACATGATGTACCCTTTTTGAGGCATTAGTCTATGTTTGATCTGTCGCATCTTTATTGAAGCAGATTAATGAAAATTTCTCTCAAGATGTGTCTTTTTGTCAATGGCCTTTTTGTGCGATGGATGAAAGTCATGAACCATGCAATGGTTCAGAGTTCCAATGAACAAAGAACGAAACAACAAATCTTCAGCAATAAATAAAATACAAATAAAAGATAGCCATAAATGAATAAATAACAAAACAAATTTCTTTTTAAAATCAACCAATTAAAATTAAAACTTTAAAAAAACTAATTTTAAAAAATCAATTGTGATAAAAACAATAAGAAAATAAAATAAACATGTTGAGTGGATATTTCCATTTTCAGAATTTCCTACTCTTTGTGCGTGCAGCACAACCATCGTTATCTACACTAACTCACTGCACATCCTCGCAGAATTTCACATTCCGAACATAACTCCACAAAGCTCTAAATCTTCTTCAAAATAAACTTTCTCACATAACACACTACTGCAAATTCAACATCACAAGCCTTTTGTAAATTTCATATCACATCTTCAAATCAGTACCTAAATCCTAGTTCTCACATCTTCGAATTGATAATCCTAATTCTCACATCTTCGAATTGATACTTACATTTCAATTCTCACATCTTTGAATTGATACTTACATTTCAATTCTCATATCTTTGAATTGATACTTACATTTCAATTCTCCTAGCTTTGAATTGATACCTACATTTCAATTCTCACATCTTTGAATTGATACTTACATTTCAATTCTCATATCTTTGAGTTGAAACCTACATTTTAATTCTCACGTCTTTGAATTAATACTTACATTTTAATTCTCACATCTTTGAATTGATACTTACATTTCAATTCTCACATCTTTGAATTGATACTGACTTTTCAGTTCTCACTTCCGAATCAGTGCTACATTGCTGATTCATTACATTCGAGGTCGGTCCTTACATTCCGACACTCTCTTTTGAGAATTGACCTACATTTCAATTCTCATTTCCGAATCAGTCCTACATTTCTGAGTCATTACATTCGAGGTCGGTCCTTACACTCCGACTCTCTCTCTCTCTCTCTCTCTCTCTCTCTCTCTCTCTTTTTAAGTTCATATTTGAATTTCAATTACCACCTCAAGGTCAACACTTACATTTTGACTCCCATCCTTTGGAAATCTTTGAAATTTCATAAATCAAAATTCACTCTCCGATCCCCAGCGAGAGTCCCTACTCCATGATTTCAACCAAACGATCACCTGTTAATTCCCTAGCATAAACAAATCAGACACACAACTCTACACATACTTCCGGGTCTGTTGACTTAGGTGTTTGTATTGGTTTTTGTTGATCTCGTCGGTCAATGTCAATACGCGTAGTGTGCTTGCCCAGCACACCACACCTATTGAGGGTCCATTTGTTGACCTCATTTTTGGTTGAGGTTTAGTTTTTTCTCTGTAGTAGCATGAGGTCAAGCCATAGGATTTTCCTATTGATTATTCCTAGAAACTAGACATGAAACCCTCACCATTAGAAATTCCAAACTCTTCTCTATTGAGCTTGAAGTTCCACATGTTGCTCTCAACCTCTAAATACTTAGTAGGTGGGATCACTGTGGGGGAAACTCAAGATCATTCACCCCTTAGGGCTGCTGGACCTTAGGGTTGACCCTGGGTGTTGGTCTGGAGCTAAGGCACTCACTACACTCATAGTTGGACCTTAGGGTTGACCTTGGGTGTTGGTCTGGAGCTAAGGCACTCACTACACTTATCTACTCTCACAATCACTCACTACCCTAAACTCCAATTTCTAGCCTAAATCCCTTGATCTTTTGGGATACTCGTGTAGATGGTCCCTTAAACCTACCAGCCCTAGGGTTATGGTTTGGCAGACCACTATGTAGAGGACCCAAAATGGGATTTCCATTGGTCCATGGCTTGTTGGTGATGATTGGTACCTCAACTTTACCAAAATACCCATATTGGCCTTTTACCCATAAAACACCCCCAAATTACCAAAATACCCCTCTTGGACCCAAAATTCCAAAAATTCCAAAAATCCCCAAAAAATCCAAATAAATCCTAAATATTCCTAATTTCATCTCACTCAACTACCACATTACCCAATTTGGCCAATTTGACCATCTTCAACCAAAACCCCTAAATTGCCCTTTAAAGACTCAAATTTCCCCAAATCCAACTCAAATGCCCATCAATTTGATCTCAATTGACCCCAATTCCAACCCTAAACTCAAATTAACTTTTTATATAACCAAATTAAACCAAATCCAAGGTCAATTGGTCCATGATTTTAGCCAAATTTTCATTTGAGTCAAAACCCCAATTTTGACCATATGACCTAATCTCACCAAATTGAACACATAGCCTAGTCAATTGGCCTTAATTAATGTTTAAAAATCTTTATAACATGGCTATACATCAAAATCAACCATCAATTGGCCTTGGTGAAGTCTCAAATCTATTTGATTTTGGCTTAAATCCAAAATTCCCAAACTTAGCCCCAAAATGGCTAGGTCACCAAATTTCACCCAATTGATTGCCTTAACCTCCAAATTGGTATCCAATTCATGTTGAAAACTCTTCATGAGGTCCCTATTGACCATTTAAAATAATCAATTTGGACTTAGCCCAAGGCTAACCCAAGCTAGACCCAAGCCTAGCCCAACATGACCAAATTGATTAAAGTTCAAGATTCCATCAAATTGACCCTTCAATTGAACTCAAAACTACTTCCATCCTTCACCAAAGTTGTTCCTTATGATCATCTACACCAAATGCAACAATTATTTGGACCAATTGACATAGTTAATCTAGCCCAAACCCAAGTTTTGGTCATTTGCACCCACTTGGACCCATGCACTAAATGTGACCTAACCACCCTAAGGCCACCAAATTAACTCCACCACAGCCATTAGTTGGACTTAGTGACCAGTCCAAACACCATGAAATCACCTAAATCAAGCCATGGACCAAAGGTCCCCCAAATTAAGGGATCTTATTTCCAAAAATGCAGATGCTTAAGATATCATTGTCAAATCCAAGCACATTTGCATTAAATTGTTGTGATGGATTCCTCTGGGTTCCCTGAGCTCTTAGCCACCTCCCCCTGGCCGGTCGGTCAGCCTAGTGGCCGGAAAAGCCTAAAACCAAGAGCCACCCTCATGGCACCTCACCCAAATCAAACCTAGAGGCCCGCTCATTTAAATCAAATTATGGAGCTCCTCTGCCCTCCACTTAAGCACCACATTACACCCCTTGATTAGCCACGACAGCCACCATAAGCCCATTTTTATAAAAGGCCACCTCCTTTTTTGTTAAACTAAGTGCTAAAATTTTGTTAGAGAGGTCTCTCCAAACTTCACACAGAGCTTCCCTAAGATCCCCTCAGTGCATTCCAACCATTTTTCCTCACTCATTCCCATTGGGAGCTCAATTTTGAGCTCGAAACCCTGTCGGAAACCAGGACAGAGCCCAATACACCTCCACACTCCACCAAACTTCAGTTACTTGTGCCCACACCTTCACAAGAGTGAAAGAAACCAAAGCCCCATCAAATCCCCTTTCCATCAGAGCCTCTACCATAGCTCTAGACCAACACCTGAAATCGAGCTTGGTCAAATTCATACCTAGACTTACAGAGCTTTTACTATAGCTCTAGACCAACACCTGAAATCGAGCTTGGTCGAATTCATACCTAGGCCTTATACCAAGACTAGGGACTCAATCCTAGACCAACACCTGAAATTGAGCTTGGTTGAATTCATACCTAGGCCTTACACCAAGACCAGTGACTCAATCCCTAGCCTCCTTAGACACTAACAAATGTGCCGAGCACCTCTGATTGAAGCCTCCCTTCTCATAGCAAAGGTATAAAACTTCTCCTCATCCCAAGCCTATTTCGATTCTCCATTTACTTAAGCTTGATTTCATGGCATCTTAACCATATGAATGTGTTTATCTCACTTAGACGAGTCCATAGGATCAAACCCAAAGAGATTTGGTTGAGTCTAGGCTGATATCTTAATGTTTTAGTGTGGACGGTCACGGGATCATCCTATCAAGGACGATGACGGGGAGCCGTTTGATCAGGCATGTATCAAATGGACGGAGGAGATCGAGCCGGAAAGTGCTTCAGGACATAAACCGCGGGCCGAGTCAGCAGCTACGTGAACTGCGGCGTCCAACCAGAGCACGTCACGCATGCCTTCGGAGCTGCCTAGGATCTAGTCAGCAAGCGCTGTTTAAATAGATAAATAGGGCTTTTCCTATTTATTTAAATACCTTTAACTTAGAAAATTCATAACTTAGTGTAGAAAAATCATAAAAATAAAAAAAAAACTCACTTGCTCAGTAAACAAAGGAGAACAACGTGAAACAAATTTCAAGACCATTTTATGCATATTTTATTTTTAATTAATTAAACACTATTTGGGATTATTTGATTCTCCATGCATAATGGCACATCACCTTTACTTTGAATTTTAGCATGTTGTAGCCTCTATCTG
This sequence comes from Phalaenopsis hybrid cultivar, assembly GCA_002079205.1. Classification (NCBI taxonomy): domain Eukaryota; kingdom Viridiplantae; phylum Streptophyta; class Magnoliopsida; order Asparagales; family Orchidaceae; genus Phalaenopsis; species Phalaenopsis hybrid cultivar. The sequence goes on along the minus strand of JXCR01136691.1, from coordinate 46,809 downwards.
GGAAAGTATTCTCTAATTTTTCCAAAGTCAGAGGAGCCTCCTATATATAGACCCATATTTTTTAAATTATTTCACATTATTTCTTTAAAATAATCATGGAAATGTATTTTTCAAGTTATTCCACATTATTTCTTTAAAATAATCATGGAAACTAGCATATTGATCAGAAATCCTAAGAAAATTTTGGAAGGTCCACCATGACTAGAGAAACCTTTGAAAATAATTTCATAGGTCATGACATTTAAAATGTCCTTAAATTTTACAAACACTAAATTAATAAGATAATTAATTTTGAAACTTTTAAACATCATTTTTTATCTCCATTGTGATTTATGATCCAGAGAACTCATCATAAAAATTTCAAAATATTTCAAGTTCATTTGACACCTAAATGATTTTTAAAAATCAAAATATAACTCAAAAAATTATGAAATTTAGTTTTTTGTGTTCTCTGTGATCAAGGGTATTTTCTAAAAATAAAATGATATATAAAATAAAAATTTGATTTTAGCCTATTCTAAATATTTAAATAATTAAAAATTCATAAAAATCACAAAAATAATAAAACTCATGAAAATATTTTAAGTTGCTTCCTAATCACTTAGGAACATTTAGAATATTTTTCCTGATTTTTCAAATAAAGATATTGAATTTTAAAGCTTAAAAATAATTTTTAAAGGTTAAAAAAATGAGTTTACACTAAAATAATTTCCATAAATCAAAGAAAAATAAAAAAAAATTAAATTTTCTCCTCTGAGCTCTTTGACCTTAGAGAGATTTCCAAAAATACAAAACTTAATTTTCACCACTTAAAATATTTTATTTTTATTAAATAACCCAAAAGTTAAAATAATTCTAATAAATCACAAAAAATTCAAAAAATCATGAACTTTGATCCAAAGGCTTCTCCAGTCTAGGTCTACCTCTAGTAAAAATTTCAAAGGATTATAATTTACCTTGGTCAAGTTAGGAATTTTCTTTGAAAAATCCTATCTTCACATGAAAATAATTACATAAATTAAATTAAATTTTGAAAAAATCACATTTTCTCCTCTGATGTCTCAATTGACCCATAAATAAGATATGATAAAAATTTTAAATTCATTTGAATTGAATTTGACAAATTATGAGGTATTAGAGCCTTAGGGGCAAATGTGTAATTTTGGAAAATTTGCCTCAATTAACATTTAGGCTTAATTCAAGGAGGGAAAATTGATAACCTCTTATCTTAATCAATTTATTTGAAGCTTGAAACACAAGGGGTTAATTGATAGAAACCAATTTCATTTTCCTCATTAAAAAGATAAGTTAATAAATTTCTAAATTATTAAAATTCGGAAGTTTATTAAAATTAAATGATCCTGAACTTAGGGGTATAAATTTTGAAGTCAATTATTAATCAATCTAATACCCCTATCTTGATTTTCAAATGAAATTCAAATCATGAATCATGACCACTTAAAGCTTAACCCTTTTCAAATTTAATTAAGACACTCACATAAATCTTAAGGGCTTAGTGATGACTTAGGCTAATTAAAAAAAATTGATTAAATAAGGATTAGAAAAATAAACATAATTAAATCAAACAACCTTGAAACACCACTAAGCCCAATTAGGAATAAAATTTGGCTAAGTGTTCAAATTACACTAACTCCCCTTCAAGGGCCTTCACCCACATAATTCTCAAATTAAATGATAAATGATAATTACCTTATTCTTAGGGATAATTGAGACATCAATGTTCACTGAGTAATAAGGGTATTTACAGGATGAACCATTAAGCAACATAATAAGTTTAAATGGACTCGAGGCTTTTCACCAGTTGGTGAGAGGGAGGCATGGACCTGCTTCCCCCTCCTAACTTGTTGGATACCTCAGAGGCCTATTAAACTTAATATTCTTCGCTTAATGAAATCATCCTTAATTAAACTTTTAAGGACTCACCAAGATATGACATAGTGTTAGGAAAATTACCAAAATTTTACATTTTCTGCTCATCATAAATTGCCTTAACATGCATTTTAAGCATCAGGTAGTGGAACGAGAAGACTCGTCAGGTACACTTTTACAGTTTTCAGCATTGTCTTTCTTGTACTTTCATATTGTATTTTTATACCTGCAAATTTGCATGCTAAACAACGATGCCACCCTGCATGAAAACTGAAACTATTAGGATAGCCACATAACCATAACCATAACCAAAACCAAAATTAAAATCAACAAAGATAAAATTCACCGCCACAACATTCAAAATATAAACAACTCAAAATTTAATCACAAACATCACACATAATCACAACTTTAACTAAAATAAGATGTCTCTATCAGATGATCGGGAATCCCTCGGAGGAGGTAACCTATGGTTGTTAACGAGGTTTCCCACGGTTTAAATGAAATTATGGAACTCGTTAAGTTGGGTTTAGTAAGTTCATTTGGACTAAGTGAATCCAATAGAAAATAGTAGTGCTGGAACGAGGGAACCGTAGGATCCTAACCGGTGTCGCTCTAATCAAATTTAATATGCCCTCATAAAATTTAATAAACTTTAACCATAAGGCCACCTGATTTGACATTATAACTTGACACACTAGATAACTCAAACTCATCGCGGCGAGGAGCTTGGAGCTAGCATAGTGGGCAGCACGGTCATCTTCAACAACAAAACCTGTCTTCCCCAACTAAACCATTTTCTTCCTTCCTTAGACTTAAAACAACAAAGCCATAGGACTTCGAGGTTGCTTGCTTATGCAATGTAAATCCTCACCTTATCTTTAGGCATTTGCATAGCCCTGTTATACAATATAAGCCCTAACTCGTCTTAGGATTCTGAGGTTGTCGTTCGTCACGACCTAAATCCTCACATCTTCCAGGTTATTTGTGTGATCATTTCACATGAATGTAAGCCCTAACTAATAAAATTGGCAGGATAAAACACCTAAATATTTCTCCTCAAAACTGGAGCCAAACATTAGGATAGCTTGGGAAGTCACCGAGGTTCTCCTTTGGATCCATGACATCCCCTAGTCCTTCTTCCTTTGGATTCTACAATAAAATGTTCCAAATTTGAACCAATCCCCTTTTACACCTCTACGTCCGATTTTGTTAAAGAGTCCTACCCTTTGAAATTCCTTGAAGATAATTTTTCTTGACTTTTATCAAGAGTCGTCTTAAGTGACTTTGGTCATTTAAGATGTAATTAAATATAGGGGCTTGCCCTTATAGGAAGCATGTACGAACCCAGCTTAATATAAACCCTATTTAATTCTTTATATTAAATAAGGGAACTTGTCGGCAAATACAAAGGTTTTGCATACCAAATGGACATCATACATTCTTTAGTTTATTTTATCGAGCCTCATCCTCAAGTCTTGTGTTTATCCTTCAGGATAGATACAAAATTTGAGGTACAATGCTCTTTCATTTTAATTTATGAAAAATATGGGGTCAGTTTGATTTCATACTTCAACGTCCTTCTGAAGCGAGCGACGGGATTTTGATTTCGACGATCGACAGCTTCTTACGGGCAAGCCCACAAACCAACCCGAAATAACACCGACACGCGGATACGGCGAAGTATTTGAAAAACAGGTGGATTAAAGAAGACTCAATGAGAGTTCTTCATCGCCGTCCATTCTATCAAATCTAAATTTCGAAAGCCCCAGGAGAAATAAGTGAAAGGCTGGGATATATTGCACCAGTGGGAGAATGGAATTAAGTTTGAGAGTCTAGTTTGTTTGTTCGTAGTTAGTGTTTGTCTGTTTTATGAGTTTTATGAGTTAAGTGTGTGTTGTATTTGAATTTATGTGTTTAAGACTTATCTCATCCAAGAATTTGTGGAATGATAGAAATATGTGTTTTCTTGTGAAAATGTTTGTATTTATTAAAAAAAATTGTGTTTCTATTTGGTTTGAAAATTAATGAAAGTGTTTGTTTGTGTGAAAAAATTATGTGTTATTTAATGTTGAATCGAAATTGAGAAAATTTGTGAATTTTGAGAAAGAGGAGAATAGAAGGGGAAGAAAATAGTTATTAATATTTATAAGACCATTTAGGGGTGGATGACTTAGGCAAGATGTGCATTTAACTTAAGAGTCAAAAATATCAAAATTTTTACAATAGCGCATAAGTGCCAAAAACCCCGTTATTAAGCGTTGGTTATCAGAGAAGTAGGTGTCTAAGCGTCGAACTAGTTGCGCTTAAGTGTCGGTTCACTAAAACCGATTCGCAAATAGTTAACGATGAAACGTTGAGCCGAAAATCATTCCCCCCTCCTCACATCGTCTTCTTCCCTTTGAGTTCGCAATTTTGGATCTAGGGCATCTCCAAATTTGAAGATTTATTGGTGAAATTGAGCCAAATTTGCTGGATTTCATCTTCTCAAGGTGAGAGATGCACTTCTATGTAGAATTTTTTTATTTTCACTATATAGTTCGAGTACATCATGGAATTATCCGAAATTCACTCATTATGATGAAAATTTAAGAAAAATCTATGGAAAATACATGGAGTTTAAGCTTTTAGAAGTTAAGTTTAGTGAGTTCGAATTGAGTTTAGGATTTAGAATGAATTTTATTAAAATTTTTAGAAAATGGCATCTAGAATGAAGAGAAGGAAGGGGAAGTTAACTTTTGATTCTAGCAAATTTGTTAGTTTAAAAGCTCAAGATCGATATGCAGAAGCAATGCACTCGAGAAAGTTGATTCCTGAACTGTGCTTTAAAAATCTGGGCAGAGCTGTAGAAGATTAATTCACCTTGATTGGGAAAAAATGGCACCTAAACATAATTCTCCTCAAGATTGACAATAAACTCCATTTTTTCCCCAACTTCATCCCCTACCTTTGGTTTTCACAATTTAGAGAGCTAGGGCATCATCTTAAGTGAATATTTTTTTTGTGGTTTTAAGCAAAATTTGTTAGATTTGATCTTCTTGAGGTAAGAGCTTTAATTCAATGTAAGAAAATTTTAATTTTCACCATGTATTTTGAGCACATTATGGATCTACCTGAAAATCACTATTCATGATGAAAATTTGAGAAAAAATTATGGAAAATACATATATTTGTTAGTTTAAGCTTGTAGAAGTTGAGTTTAATGATTTAGAGTTGAATTTGGGATTTATTATGAGTTTTATATGATTTTTAGAAATAGCCCCAAGGATGAATAGGAGCAAAGGAAATACTCAATTTGATTCAAAAAAATTAGTTAGTTGGAGAGCTCGGGATTGATACAGTGATGCACGATACACGAAAAATATATGTATTTTAGAGCCATATTTTATACTCATTTTTGGTGATATTGCACTTTAATGGAAAATATTTTGATATTTTCTTGCAGGTTGTTGATTTTTAAGGCTTAAAGCAAAAAGAAAGAAAAAAGGATGAAATATGGAGTCAAAATTACGTTTTTAAAGAAATGCTATGTGTCGACAGCGCCAAGGTCAGCACCGACAGCGCAAAACAACTTAAGGTTGAAGATTTTTACTCAGTGCCAACGGTGCCAGACTAGTGCCAACGACCCCAAAGGCGGTGCATACCCCGTTTCTAGAATGTTCAATGTATTTGGACGATTTTTTTGAAGATTTTTGGAGGCAGCTCTTGGAGAACCAACCTTGGGCTCTATTTGGGGCCAAATTTCATTAGAAAAAGTGCTCCTCTACATTTTTTACTCCTCTACGTTCATTTTTCACACCACATCATTTCATTCCAATACCATATTGGAGTCAATTTTTTTTTATTTTGCTTTCATAGTTTAGAGTTTTTATGGTGAGATTTATTGTGAAACTTTTTGTAAGAGTGTTTGAGAAGGAGAAAAGTGAGAGATATCTTCTTCTTAGATTTCTAAGGAAAGGCTACAAAGGATTTGCTTTGAGAAAGAGTTTTTAGATAAGTATTGTTTGTTTATCAGTGTTGTATGAACTTTCTTTTATATATGAAATTTGTGTTTTGTTATTTCTTTCTCATGAAGTTTGAGTAGTTCTCTCTATCTTTCTCCCTACTCTGAGATATGGTGAAAAGAAGAGATAATATGGATGTGCTAATATTAAAATGTAAAATAAATTGTAATGATTTTTTAACTCCGAACATAATTTACTTTTTGATCTGACCAATTGAATTGTTAAAATATGTTGTGAAACATATGCTCCGGGAAATAGAGTATGAGTTCTACAATAGAGTGAGGATCACATTTGATTCCATGGAGGAGAACATCGTTCATGTAATTAAGTGCAAATAAAAAATGAAATATTCTTTGTTGGGTGTAGAATTGAAGAACCTTTAGGGTGATAGACTAGAATCTTCAATTTGGTCTTATTGTTTAAAAACTGAAGCAAGAGCTAGCCTTCAGGTGAATGGAGTCAGTATCCTCCTAGCCTAGCCACAGATTTAGGGTCTAAACACTAAGATTAGCTAATGATTTTCTATGCACTGTATCAGGATAGAGAATTAAAATTGCTCCTATTTGGCACAATACATATTATGAACATTTATCTCATCTCATTTTACCATAGCTTCATTGTAGTGAGAATGATGCTTTTTCACATAAAAATCTTCGTTACATAAGCCTAGTTAATAAGTTAGTATTTACTGCTTTAAACTTTTCATTTTTTTGATTTGATAATAGTTTAGAAATTTAATTTTGATTACATCTCAACAATTGAAATTAGTGACAGTGCTTTCAATTGACTTTCTGTGAATTTCCTAACAAATTTATCATTTTCAATTTAAACCTTCCCTGTGGGATCGATATTTGGGGCTTAAATAGAAAGTCCATTATTACTTGATAATGACACGTATACTTGCGTAGAATCTGAATATTAATTGAGTATATTTATTTAAATTTTACACAATTTATCGCAACAAAAAAATTGGATCAAGTTTTTGGCGTCGTTGCCGGGGAAGTTAACAGTTAAATTAAATAGTTTTTATATAGTAGGAAATTTAGAGATAATATATATACCATAAATAATTAAAAAACAAAAATCCAAAAAGAAATATTTTTATTAGAATGTTTATTTTACTTTGCTTACTTTATTTGTTTATGCAAAATATTGGATCTGAAAGTTTAGTACCTTACGATTCAGAATTAGAACGTACTATTAGAAAAAATTGAAAATAACAAAGAGAAATTAAAATTTTACAAGAAATTATGAATAATTTAGATAATTAAATAAATGAAAATCGATAAAGTCCTTTAAAAGATTATGTGAATCCGACAGCAGATGAACTTCACTTGACTATTCAAAATCCTGATGTTGCTGCTAATTCATTTGAGCTTAAACCTGCTATAATCCAGATTGTACAAAACAATCAATTTGGAGAATCACTTACTGAAGATCCTAACTTACATCTTGTTAGTTTTCATGAAATTTGTACTACATTTAAATCTGACAGAGTGTCTAATGATGTTGTTAGGCTTAGAAATTTTCCTTTTTCATTAAGGGATAAAGCCAAGGCTTAGTTAAATTCGTTAGCACATGAATCTATTAGAACTTGGGGAGAACTATCACAAACTTAGCTAAATATTTTCCACCCTCAAGAACTGTTATACTTAGAAATGATATTACATCTTTTTGTCAGTTTGAAGGGGAATCAATATATGAAGCCTGGGAAAAATTTAAGATCTTCTTACGAAGTGTCTTTTTGTCAGTTTGAAGGGGAATCGATATATGAAGCCTGGGAAAGATTTAAAGATCTTCTTATAAAGTGTCCACACCATGCTTTACCAGAATGGTTAATAATTCAAACATTTTATAATGGATTAGTAGGATCACTTAGATCTATTATAAATGATGTTGCGAGTGGTTCATTAATCTCAAAACCTTTTGATGAAGCATATTTTTTAATTGAAGAAGTGACTACTAATAATTTTCAATGGCCCTCTAAAATTATAAATCCTAAGAGAGTAGCTAGTATTCATGACTTTGATGCAATGTCTATTTTGGCATCTCAAATGCTTTTATTTCCTAAAAAGTTGATCAAATGGGAGTGAATTATTCTCAAATTCGCCCAGTATTAGAGGAGAATTCACTAGGATAGATTATTGATACTCAATCATCTTATGAAACTTTAAAGGTTTTAAATAATCAAAATAACAATCTTTGTTCTAACTATTTTAACATTGGATGGAAAAATCACCCTAATTTTAGTTGAAATAATTATAATAATTTGGTGAATCCATCCAAAAATTTGAACAATCCAGCAAATCCTAATTTTAGACCTTATTATCATTCAGGATTCAACTCCAACCCTAACCCACAAGTTAAGGAAAAGAAGTTGACAATGGAAGAAGTAATGTTGAATATGGAAAATCAAATACAGAATCAAGGGGGTGCTATTAGAAATATTGAAAATAAATTAGAACATATTGCTACTACACTTAGTAATAGACCTTCTGGAATTCTTTCAAGTACTGTAGAAGTTATTCCAAAAGATCAAAATAAAGAGCAAATTAAAGTTATTCAATTACGAAATGGAAAAGAAGTTGAAACAAGGATCCAAAGAGAAACTAAAGTTGATGAAGAGAAGGAAGAAATAGAAAATGATCAACAGGAAAATGAACAAGCACATGTCCCTGTAGAAAAAACATTACCTCCATTTCCTCAAAGACTGAAGCAGAAGAATAAAGATAAACAATTTACAAAATTTTTGGAAATCCTTAAGAAGTTAACGATAAATATTCCTTTTGTTGAAGCTTTGGAACAAATGCTAACTTATGTGAAATTTATGAAGGATGTATTAAAAAAGAAAAGGGAGTTTACAGATCATGAGACCGTTGCACTCAGTGAAGAGTGTAGTGCTATTATTGAGAAAAAACTTCCTGAAAAATTAAAAGATCTTGGTAGTTTTACTATACTTTGTGCAATTGGAGAAAAGTTTTACAAAAAAGCTTTACGTAATTTAGGAGCGAGTATCAATCTTATGCCTTTATCAATTTTTTAACATTTAGATTTGGGAGAAATATCCCCTACTACTGTAACTCTTCAGTTAGCTGATCGATCAATAACTTATCTAAAAAGAGTTATAGAAGATGTGCTAGTAAAAGAGGATAAATTTATTTTCCCTGTAGACTTTCTAGTATTGGATATGGAGGAAGATAAAGAGATTCCTATTATTTTAGGGAGACCATTTCTCGCAACCGGAAGAGATGTAATAGATGTACAAGAAGGAGAATTAATAATGAGGGTTAATGATCAAGAAGTGAAATTTAACATAGCAAAAGCTATAAAATATCCTGCAATAGAAAAAGATAATGAATGTTTCAGGATGGAGTAGTTGATTATCTAAGTAATGAGCAGTTTAAGAATAAGTTTCAAGATAAATTAAAGCAAGGAGAAATTTTTTATACTGAAGATGAAGTAAAAGAAGAAGATTTGGATTATATTCAGGGAAAATTTGAAGCATTAGACTTGTTGGAAAATGATAGCAAAAATCTTATTCCTTCAAGTATTAAACCACATGAACTTGAATTGAAGATATTACCTGCCCATTTAAAATATGTATTTTTAGGAGAGTCATCTACATTGTCTGTTATTATATCTTCTGAGTTAACTGAAATTCAAGAACAAAAGTTGATCAAGATGTTGAAAAAGTATAAAAAGGCTTTTGGATGGACTTTAGCATATGCATCCAATTTTATTAGATGAACAATATGAACCTAAAGCGGATCCTCAAGGAAGATTAAACCCAATAAAGAAAGAAGTTGTTAAAAAAGAGATTTTAAAGTGGTTAGATGTTGGAATTATATATCCTATTTCAGATAGTGCTTGGGTAAGCCCTACTCACTGTGTTCCAAAAAAAGCAGGAGTGACTGTTGAAGAAAACAAGAAAAATGAATTAATACCAATAAGATAAGTAACTGGTTAGCAAATTTCCATTGACTATAGAGAACTAAATATGACCACCAGAAAAGTTCACTTTCCTTTACCCTTTCTAGACCAAATGCTGGATAGATTGGTTGGGAACAAATCTTATTACTTTTTAGATGGATATACCAGATATCACCAAATTCCAATTGCTTCAGAGGATCAAGAGAAAACAACGTTTACAAGCTCATACGAAATATTTGCTTTTCGTAGAATGTCTTTTGGACTATGCAATGCACCTGCAACATTTCAAAGATGTATGATGTCAATTATTAGCAAAATTATAGAGTATAGAATGGAAGTATTTATGGATGATTTTTTTTTTGTATTTGGGACTTTATTTGAGTTATGTCTTAATAATTTAGAAAAAGTTCTGGAAGTATGTGAAAAAATCAACCTAGTTTTAAATTGGGAAAAAATGTCAATTTATGGTTGCAGGAGGTATTGTTCTTGGGCATAAAATTTTTGAAAAGGGCATGGAAGTAGATCCTGCAAAAATCCAAGTTATAAGAAAATTACCACCTACTAATAGTGCTAAAGGGGTGAGAAGTTTTCTAGGACATGCTAGTTTTTACAGGCGCTACATAAAAATTATTTCAAAAAAAACTAAACCCCTATGCCAACTTTTAGAAAAGGATACTAAATTTGATTTTAATGAGGAATGCATAACGTCATTTAAATTTTTAAGGAAAAAATTAATCACTGCACCTATAATAGTACCACCAAAACCATTCGAAATAATGTGTGATGGTAGTGGTTACGCTATTGGGGTTGTATTAGGACAAAGGTACGACAAAGTTTTAAAGTTATATATTATGCAAGTAAAACTCTAAATAATGCTCAAATTAATTATACTACTACTGAAAGAGAGGTATTAGCTATTGTTTATGCCTTTAATACTTTTAGACCTTATTTAATTGGAACTAAATGTGTAGTGCATACAAATCATTTTGTTATTAAATACTTAATGCAAAAAAAGGATGCTAAACCAAGATTAATTAGATGGATACTTCTACTGTAAGAGTTTGATTTTACCATGGTTGATAGAAAGGGAAATGATAGTCAAATAGCTGATAATTTGTCTAGAATAGAAATAGAAATATTAACTAATTTTACAAATGAAATTTTAGAAAATTTCCCTAGTGAACATTTATATAGTATTGATGAAAGGGATGTACCATGGTATGTTGATATAGTAAATTATATTGTAAGTGATATTCTACCACCTGACATCAAGAATCCACTATTAAGGAAATTTATCTATGATTTAAAATTCTATTTTTGGGATGACCCATATGCGTATAAACAATAAAAGATTTAATTATTAGAAGATGTGTACCTTATGAAGAAACTCAACAGATAATTGAAAGATGCCATGATTCTAAATTTGGAGGACATTTTGGAACAATAGAACTACATATAAAATTTTGTAAGCTGGATTTTTTTGGTCTACTATTGTTAGAGATGTTAATGAATATATTAAAATGTGCGATCAATGCAACGTGTAGGAAATATTTCTAGAAGAAATGAAATGCCTCTAAACTACACATTAGAAGTTGAAATTTTTTATGTGGGACTAGACTTTATGGGACCATTTATGCCTTCATTTGGAAATTTATATATATTAACTGATGTTGATTATATGTTTAAGTGGATTGAAGCTATTGTTGTGCCTAGTTGTGACGTTCAGAGTGTTTCTAAATTTTTAATTAAAAATATTTTTATAAGATATGGAATGCCGAGAGTAATCATTACTGATGGAGGATCTCATTTCAGGAATAAGAGAATCAAAAATTTGATCAAGAAATATGATATAATGCATAGATTATCTACTGCCTATCATCCTCAAATTAGTGGTCTAGCAGAAATATCAAATCATGAAATTAAATGCATTTTAGAAAAAGTTGTAAATCATTATAAATTGGATTGGTCTGCTAGACTGGATACTGCATTATGAGCATACAAAACTGCTTATAAAACTCTTATAAGAATGTCCTCATATAGATTGATTTTTGAAAAAACATGTAATTTACCAGTAGAATTGGAACATAAAGCATTTTGAGCTATTAAAGAATTTAATTTTAATTTAAAGGACGCTGGTGATAAAAGGTCATTGCAACTCAATGAGCTTGAGGAGATTAGAAATGAAGAATATGATAATGCGAAAATCTATAAAGAGAAAATGAAAATATGGCATGATAGAAAAATTATTAAGAATAAATTTAAACCTGGATAAGAAGTTCTTCTATATAATACAAGATTGAGATTATTTCTAGGAAAACTAAAATCCATATGGTTAAGACCATTAAAGTGATTAAAGTCTACCATTATAGAATAAACACTGGAAAGATATTTAAAGTTAATGGGCATCATTTGAAACATTATTATGAAGGGCACATATCTCAATTTAAAGAAGTTTTAATGTTAAGTCAACCCAACTAAACAAATAGTGTGTCGGGCTGACAATGTTAAACTAAGCGCTTTGTGGGAGGCAACCCATACTTATATTGTTATGTATTACTATTTTTTTTTATAAAGTGTCTTATATATTAGTAGTTAATAATCCTACACAATTGCATTTGTTATAAATAAAGTCAAATATTGGTATTGGAGGAAAATTTGGAATCGAATTGAACAAAAAAATGAAAGTTGCAATTTTGGCCACTGGCGTCGACGACGCCCTAGATAATGGACATCAACGCCGGCAGTGCCAATAGGGAGCGTCGACGGTGCAGAGTACAGTTGGATGGTTTTAGATGACTTTTGGCAGACTTTGGCACAATTTCACTTCATAATAACTGTCGGGAAGAGTTTAAAAAGGCCTAGAAACATTCTTGAACGCCTAGAGACTTCCTATTTTTGGTTCTATGGCTTCCAATTCTAGAAATACTTTGAGGTATGGAGTTTTCAACAAAAGAAAGTTTATTAGCTTTGATGTGCAGTGATTATACGATAAAATTATTACGAAGAGGAGATTGATCAAGGAAAGAGGATTTGTTAATCATGGAGTGATCAATCCAGTTGGTTTGATTGATAAGATCATTCTACGAAGGCGTTGGGAAGTTTTGTGTTACACTACGTCTGCGGTTGTTGTACCTGTGGTGAAGGAGTTTTATGCAAACTTACATGGAATTACTCAAGGTGTTGTCTTTGTACGAGGTAAGGCTGTACCATTTACTCCTGTAAGGATTAATGAATTGTATATGATAGACAACGTTCCAATCTTTCAAAATACAAATTTCATTCCTACAAGAGATTTGATGCAAGACGTGTATAATATTTTGACGGATCAAAGTGAGATGTTGGGGATACGAGATGAAGATATGTTAGTTTCTCCACTTCATTACTTATACCAATCTCGAAGAAATGGCATTTCTTTATTGCTGCAAAGTTACTCCCTACTATGAAAATTAGTAAAGTCACCAAAGAATGTGCTATTTTAAATTACTACATTCAAATGGAAAAACCCATTGATATAGGGCCTGTTATATTTAAATATATTATGGGTATCCTTACTAATGGACCAATTTATGGACTTAGGCATCCATCTACCATCTTTTTGATTTGTAGTTAAGCCCAAGTGTCATATGAAAGTTGGAAAAAGAATTTATTACCTTAAGAGCCCATGATCCCTATTTACGAGAATTATTTTGGAAATGGAAATGAAGTATTAGAAGCCATCATAGATCAATCTTCACATGCTTCAACTCCATTAATACCACCAACAGTTGGAAGTTCGCTTGCTTTGGAAAAGAAATTAAAGAAAATTGAAAGGGAACTTCAGATTATTATAAATGCAGTAGGAGATCTTAAATACCTTTTTGATCACCTAGATTGGAGAACGAAAGAAACTTTTGATCACAATGGAACTTTTGAAGCAGGGTTAGTTTGGATGTTTAAAGAAAATGGGTGGATCGAAGAAATATCGACAGATCAATTCTCGTACCGATCCTTCTACAACTTATATGTTCATTACCAATCTATAGGAGATATCAGAGGAGGAGAAAGCACTGAAGAAGAGGCGTAATAATTGAAGACTTTAGATTCTCTATCTATTTTAAAACATTATATATATTTAGTGTAATTGTGTGGATTTGATTTAGCTTATTTTTTCTTTAGACTTCTGAACTTTGATTGTGTGTATAGTTTTGTGACAACGTTTAGTGTTGTGGCTTGATTTTGACGCTGGTTTATAATTAGTTTGTTTAATATGTGTGATTGTGTAATTAAAAAAAAGTGTTCGTAAAAAGTATACTTTCATATATAAAAGTTAGTTTGTTGTTGTTTGTGAAAATTGGTGTTTATGAAATGTTTTATTTGTCTAAAATACTAAAAATTTTTGGAGTAAGTTGATAGGAAATTGAAAATTAAAAATATCAAAATATGGAATTTTTCGGGCCTTCAGCGCCGACGGAGCCCTCGACCCAACAACAGATTAAACCCCGAAAAATTTTTAGTTTTTACTGTGGCCACCATTTTTTATGCTTAAGTCATCTTCAACCTTCGGTATAGGTGGCTAGGGCATGATTTTGGGTTGATTTGAGGCGATTTAGAGGCTAAAAGAATTCAGATTTCATCTTCTCTAGGTAAGAGCTACACTTTAAACCAAAATTTTTTATTTTCAACAAGGATTAATCTCACATTGCATGGATCCAAAAACATGGAAATTTTTTTGAGAATTTTTTGAGAAAATCCTTTGGTGATGAACTCTTATTTAGTGATTTGAAGTTTAAAATTTTTTAAATTTTGATTTTTTGAATTTTGGGATTTATTCAAAATGTTTCAAATTTTTTTAGATTTTCTATGGCTTCTAGACCGAGCAAAAGAAAAATAGAATATGATGAGCAGAGATTTGTTAGCTTTAGATCCAGTGCTTGATTTCATAGTTTGCAAGAAAATAAAAAAGTGATTCAGGACCAAGGTTTTAAAAAGCTGGGAGGAGAAGTTGAACGGTTGATTATTGCTCGACAGTGGAAAATTTTTTATTATTTTACTATCGATGCGATAGCTGGGAGTGTAATGGAATTTTATGCCAACCTTCCTGAAGCTTCTGATGATTTTGTTTTTGTTCAAGGAAAAAGGGTGGAGTTTACTCCAAGAAAAATTAATGAGTTTTATCAGTTATAAGATGTGTACAGATGTCAGT
This sequence comes from Phalaenopsis hybrid cultivar, assembly GCA_002079205.1. Classification (NCBI taxonomy): domain Eukaryota; kingdom Viridiplantae; phylum Streptophyta; class Magnoliopsida; order Asparagales; family Orchidaceae; genus Phalaenopsis; species Phalaenopsis hybrid cultivar. Next base: position 31,803 of record JXCR01136691.1, on the reverse strand, counting down.
ATCATTCTTTTTCTTCTATAGATCAGGCTTTAGAAGAAGTTAATTCTTTTCTTACTAGAGAAAAAGGGGCTTGGAAAATAAAGAATGGAGTTAAAGTTAACTTTCTCCTTTATATGTTAAATATAGTATCTAAGGTCTAGCATTATTTTATTTCTGGAAGGATGATTCCAATGAATCATCATAGCAAAGTAACCAAGGATAGAGCCATCTTGAACTTATATATTCAGTAAGTGATGGATATAAATGTAGGCTCTATCATTTATATGAACACTTGATCTATTTCTCTAGGAGAGACCACTGGTGGATTGGCACACCCTGCTCTGATTTATACACTTTGTGAGCAAGCAGGAGTTGATTTTAGACTTAATGAGGAGAGGATTGAGCCTCAGAGACCCATTGGGCCTGCCAACATCAAGACTTATGAGTCCCATGTTGATTGGAGATCTGGAAGACAGGCCAAGGATATTCCTTCTACTTCTAGAACCCCTAGTGAGCCTACTTCAAGTGACCCCAGCAACAGGGAGTCGTTGGACCAGATGATGATTCAACAGGGAGATATTTTGAGGATGGATAATAGGATGCCAAATATGGAGGCCAGAAATGCTCACACTGATGATCTGATTTGTCAGAAATTTGAAAATGATGCTGCTTATGATGATGCTTTAGTGAGATATCTGAGGGGTGACCATACAGTTCAGTTTCCTATTCACCCTACTTATACTCCATATCATCAACAAAAGTTAGATGTCGATGATGAGGAAAATGATGACTGGTGATCTATTTTATTTGTTTGTTTGTGTTTATACTGTGTGATTGTATTGTTTGTGTTGTGATGTTGTTGAGACTTTGTTTGTTATGTTATGTTAAACTGTAATGTGGAAAATTGTTTTCATTTATAGAATTTAGTTTAGTTCTGTTGTTATTTTCAGCACTTTGTTATGTTCTTTGATTAGCTCTTTCTCAGCAAATTTTATATGTATTATGTGCAATTTAATGTTTTTAGCCTTGTAGTTTTCATATACCACCTGCAACATTTCAGAATTTATATTCAAAACTCAGAATCTCCAACATGTATGAATTTTTTTTATATATTCTTTTACCCTTCATTTTTAAAGCTCTTCATGTAAAACTTTTTAAAAAATTTAAGTTTGGGGGGGGAGAAGAAATATCATTGTTAGAAAAGAACTTAATTTTATTTGTCCTCACTTAACCATATTTTCAAAATTTTAAATTTAACATGACCTTTGGTTTTAGAGGTTAACTTTGGATAACTATATTTATGTTTCTAAATTAATAGTAAATTTAAGTAAAAATTTTCAATAATAAAGGTTAATTCTAGGGGCTAAGATATTTGTTAAAAGAGAATAAGACTATGTTTTTCTATTTTTAGTAAAAGAAATTTGTATTTTTTAAGTATTAAAAATCTTAATGAAATTCATGTAAAAGAAAAGAATTAAACTTTATATAAGTTAATATAAATTTGTTAAGTGAAAAAAATGTAAAAAGTTTTTAACTTTAAAAAGAGGACAGTAAAGTTCAAAATCACTAAAAGCTATCCAGATATAATAATCCTCAGAGAAAGAAAAGAAAAAGAAAAGATATGGAGAGAAGCTTAAGAGATTCCTAATTAAAAATTGGCTTCACTTGAATCAACTTAAAGAATAATGAATTGAACACATTTTCTAAACTTTTTTTTTGAATGTTAGCTTAATTATTAATAAAGTTTTATGAAGTTCTTTTTCATATGAATTTTTAAAGTGACTTTAATATGACAAATTACAATTTTTCTTGAAAGAAATAGAGGATCAGAAACCTTAGACTTAATTATTGAATATCCTTACACCTTTAGTATTAACTGGAATTATTTTGAATTTTTCTTAAGTTAAACAATTATGTTTGGAGAAGTAAAATATAGAAATCTAAAAGTTAAATTCTTTACCATAAGTCATAATTTTTATGTAGTAGAGAAATTACTTGAGGACATGTAGCATGTAAGTTTGGGGAATTTTGATACACCAAAAATATAAGCATTTTTAGACCCATATTTAATACTCATTTTTGGTGATATTGCACTTTAATGAAAGGTATTTTGATTTTTTCTTGCAGATTGTTGATTTTTAGGGCTTAAAGCAAAATGAAAGCAAAAAGGATGAAATTTGGAGTCAAAATTACGTTTTTGAAGAAATGTTCAGTGCCGACGGTGCAGAATAACTTAAGGTTGGAGATTTTTACTCAGTGCTGACGGCGCCAGACTAGCGCCGACGGAGCCAAAGGCGGTGCAGACACTGTTCCTAGAAGGTTCGATGTATTTGGACAATTTTTTGAAGATTTTTTGGAGGCACCTCTTGTAGAACTGACCTTGGGCTCTATTTGGGGCCAAATTTCATCAGAAAAAGTGTTCCTCTATGTTCCTTTTTCGTACCACATCATTTCATTCCACTACCATATTGGAGTCAATTTTTTATTTTGCTTTCATAGTTTAGAGTATGTGTGATAAGACTTAGTGTGAAACTTTCTGTAAGAGTGTTGGAGAAGGAGAAAAGTGAGAGATATCTTCTTCCTGTATTTCTAAGAAAAGGCTACAAAGGATTTTCTTTGAGAAAGAGTTTTCAGATAAGTAATGTTTGTTTATCAGTGTTGTACGAACTTTCTTTTATATATGAAATTTGAATTTTATTATTTTTTTCTCGTGAAGTCAGAGTAGTTTCCTCTATCTTTCTCCTTCCTCTGAGATATGGTGAAATGAAGAGAGAATATGGATGTGTCAATATTAAAATGTAAAATAAATTGTGATGATTTTTTAACTTCAAACTTAATTTACTTTTTGATCTGACCATTTGAATTGTTAAAATATGTTGTGAAACATATGATCCGGGAAATGGAGTATGAGTTCTATAACAATTAAAATATATTGTGAAACATATGATCCGGGAAATGGAGTATGAGTTCTACAACAGAGTGAGGGTCACATTTGATTTCATGAAGGAGAAATTTGTTTATATGTTGTGAAACATATGATCCGGGAAATGGAGTATGAGTTCTACAACAGAGTGAGGATCACATTTAATTCCATAGAGGAGAACATCGTTTATGGAATTAAGCGCAAATAAAGAGGCAAATATTCTTTTTTGGGTGTAGAATTGAAGAATCTTTAGGGTGACATACTATAATCTTCAATTCGGTCTTATTGTTAAAAAACTGAAGCGAGAGCTATCCTTTAGGTGAAGGGAAGTAAGAGCTCTAGAGTGGGAGTCGGTATCCTCCTAGCCTAGCCACAGATTTAGGGACTAAACACTAATATTAGCCAATGATTTTATATGCACTGTATCAGGGTAGAGAATTAAAAATTGCTCCTATTTGGCACAATACATATTATGAACATTTATCTCATCTCATTTTACCATAGCTTCATTGTAGTGGGAAGTATGCTTTCTCACATAAAAATCTTTGTTAGATAAAGATAGTTAATAGATTAGTATTTACTGTTTTAAACTTTGCATTTTTTCTTTTTTTGATAATAGTTTAGAAATTTAATTTTGATTACATCTCAACAATTGAATTTAGTGACGGTGATTTTAATTGACTTTCTGTGAATTTCCTAGCAAATTTATCATTTCCAATTTAAACCTTTCCCGTGGAATCGATATTTGGGGCTTAAATAGAAAGTCTATTATAATGATACATATACTTGTGTAGAATCTAAATATTAATTGATTATACTTATTTAAATTTTACGCAATCTATCGCAACAAAAAAAATCAGATCAATGCACTGCATGCGAGGAAATTGATCCCAGAGCGATGCTTTAAGAGTCCAAGTGGAGTTATTAAGGACGTGATTGTTCACCAACAGTGGGAGAAATTTTGTTGTTTTTTTGTTGTGGTTGTTATCTCTGTTGTTTGGAAGTTCTATGCAAATCTCCCTAAGGCTGAAGTAGGAGCATGGTTAGAGGAAAGACAATACCTTTCTCATTGGAGGTAATAAATCAGTTATATTGATTTCTCCCTAGCACTTTATGCTTTTATTCAAACAATAATCCTAATGAGGAGGAGTTAGAAGAGATTATTTCATCGTTCACAGGTGGAAGGGGATTATGGAAAATTACTAATGAAAGAAGAGTCAACTTCCCCATATTGAAGTTGAAAGACACAGCGAAGGCGTGGCACTACTTTATTTCTGCTTGTTTGCTGCCTACAAACAACCTTAGTGAAGTGACCCAAGATGGGATAACTTTGAACTATTGTATTCAACAGTTCAAGCTCATCAACATTGGAGCTCTGATTTATGATGTTATCGCCAGTTCTGTCGTCGCTGCTACTACTGCAGGTTTGGGATTTGCATCCATAATTTTTTCATTATGTGAGCACGTTGGTGTTAAATTTGATAGTTGTGAGTAGATATTATAATCACTCAAGCCCATTACTAGTCTCAATGTGAAATCCTATTCACATCATTTGATTTTTGGCTTGAGAGGTGGATTTTATAGCACTTCAGGTGCTTCTACATTTTGAGCTTCTACTTCACGTGCTTCGACATTACAAGGTAAGACTTCTAAATCTAATTCTCAGTCACAATTATTCCAAAGGATATTGGACAACGTCAACTATACCGTTGATAAGGTATTAAATTTAGAAAATTTTTCAGAACATATAGATGGACATATGAGGAGACATAATGATTATGAGGAAAAATTTCACGCATGTATGGAAAACCTCATGAGAGGTGACCATAGTGTAGTTTTCCATCAATGTCCAAAATATCCATTATATGATCCTGCATGACACATGACCAACCCATCATGACATGTGGGTGACACAAAACACAAACCAAGCTAAGCATAAGCACTAAAAGACAAGCTTGCCACCACTCACCATGGAGAAGCCACATGGCACCTAAGTCATGGTTTCTTTGACCCACCCTAGGGGATCCAAACCAGGCCTTGGGGGGAGCAAAAACCATACCAAAACTGGTCTTAGCCACATGCTAAAAGGTAAGCCAATCATCTTGAGCATCTACTCATAACTCCTTCATCACTATTGACACCACTATGACCAAGGCATTGAGAGTTGCAAAAGTTCCTCCCCACTGCCCAAAGCTGCCCAAATTCTTTTGAAAATCTTCTAAGGAGCCTCCTAAGCTTCCCCATGCTTTTCTAAGCCCTCCTCTTGGCCTTCATGGCTATTTAATGAGGGAACCTGAGAAATCATAAGGCACATTGAGCTCCTAAGAGAACCTTCAAACCCTCTTTCTCTAAACAGTAAAAACACTCCCCTTGGCTAGAGAAAACCATCCTCACTATTTTCAAGCCTCTTAGACCACCACAAAATTCTAATTTTACCACCCAAATCCAGGAAATTTCTTTGCCCCGACATCAACTTCTTGAAAACTCAAATTTGACCTCTTCAAAAGCTTCCTCAAGCCTAAAGACACTCTCCCCAATCAAAATTGTGTGTTCCTGCAGCCTAAAACCTATTTCAAGACTAAATTGGTAACCTATTTGATCTAGCTCATAGCTAAAACCAATTTCAAGTCAAATTAAGATAAGGAGGCGCTTCGTGGCATCAAGTCAATCGTCTCTGTCAAGCTCAATTAAGGCGCCACCTCTTAGGACAAGGTATAGATCAAAATCCCTAATTTAGCTCTCTATATTGGTGTTTTAAGAAAGAAACCAACAATTAATGTCCACCTAGCTGTGTGGATAGCTTTTTCTTTTACTAGATGAACATGTAGAAACAAATCTCGAGTGATTTGGTTAAGAAATGAGTGAGATATTAAGGTTTAAACATGGAAAATTTCGATTCTTTATCCCATGGGGATGAAAAATTGATGTCATATATTTTTATGTATTAGTAATGGACAACACGAATCAATTCAAACCACGAAGCCATGTAAAAAAGGAGCGACAAACCGATGGACAACACGACACCGATGTAGAAAGTGCAATGAATCGGCAGCAAATGCGTGGACTTTTGACAGTGCTAAGGTTGATGTGGCGTTGAGCTAGATATATAGGAAATTTCTAATTTTCCTATTTAAGTAGATCTAGAACATGTCTAAAACTTTAAAAATTCATAACCTTGGAAATAAAAATCATATAAATAAGAGAAAAATACCTCTGAACACAGTTAATAGAGGGAAACATAATGAAAATAAAATTGAACATAATTCATTATATTTAATTTTTAATTAATTAAATACTCTTGAGAGTATTTTTATTATAAAAAATTCATTATAAGCTCAAAAAATGTGTAAATTTCAGTTATTTTTCCCTCCACCCGTGGAAACTTCCCCAATTTTTCCAAGGACAAGGGCTTCCTAATACACCTATAATATTTAGTCTTTATGTACACATTTTTATACATATTTTTGAGATATTGTGTTTTAATGAAAGAAAATTGTGTGTTTTTCTTTCAAGTACAATCAAACAGATGAAAAATGGTGAAAGGAGTGAAAATGATCAATTTTGGAGCAAAAAAGAAGGAGCAAAAAAAAAGAACTAAGCCGTCTAAGCGCCCAGAACTAGCGCTTACGCGCCCCTTAAACAGAGAGAGCCACGTCTAAGGGTCGAGTACCCCGCGCTTAAGAATTTACTTATAGGTTTTTCTAACTTCCCTGTGGAATTGATATCTAGGACTCCATTAGAGCCCTTTATTGCTTGAGCGATACATATACTTGCGTTGATTTTAAAGGGAATTTGACAGTTTAAAAAGAGTTTTAAAGATAAATTATTTTCATAAAAGGTATTTTTGTTGGGATTATTTTGCACATTTATTGTTATATCTGCTGTGTATATTTTGTAATATTGAAAAATTTTTGTAAAATTTACACACTAAATCTGACCATCATCAACCACAACATACGTCTCTGTTGCCCACTTTTTTTTTTTTTTAATTTTAGTTTGTATTGTAAGTGAAGGAAGAGATTCAAAGGAACTTCAAGTCATTTGATGGAGAGGATTTGAGATAAATTTTTATCTTTATGACTACATTTGGTTTTAATTTAAAATTCTTGTTTGTGAGCATGATTTCTATTTTTAAACTGAAGTGTGGTTGTGTTTTCTCCATGAATTTTGAGTAGTTTTCCTTATCTTTCTCCTTAAAATGATAAGTGATTAAGTATTGGAGGGAAGTTGTTTGACATATGAGTCTTTAATGTTAGAAGAAGTTGTGATGATTTTAAACCTTATACTTCATTTACTTCTTAATTTGGCCAATTAAGATGTTAATACCTATTGTGAGAACATGTAAGATCCGAGATGGTATTGTCTCAGTCAACAAATGGTAAAAATTACATTTGATTTCATGGATGAGAATGTAGTTCATGGGGTTGAGTGTAAATAAATAGGGAAATAAACTTTGAAGATGTAGAATTAGAGGACTTTGGATTGACAACCTAAAGCCCCCAGTTTGATTTATATTTATAAATTTTCATACGAGATGTTAGCCCCTAGGTGGAGGGAGAAAAGGGAACTCTAGAGTGAGAGCTAGTATCTTCCTTACCTAACCCGTCTTCAAGACTATTCAAACTACAGGTTAGTCAATGTTCTTTGTAGCATCTCTTGTTAGTGTAAAGAATATTATTTCTCCTATTTGACACAACACAATTAGAATACCTCTATAATGAAATTCTTATACGTATTACTGATTAGAGATAAGGAAAAATATATTTTATGTATATTGCCTTCATCTTGCAAATATTTTGTTAAGTTAGTTAGTTTCTTACTTTATTTTCAATTATAAAAAATTACAAAAAGAATCCAACTTTCATTCCTATTATATCATCTAGAGTTTAAGTAAGAATATTTTGCTAAGTAGAATTTTTGCTATCTAGTTTATCCTGTTTTGTAAGTTGCATGTTGTAGTTTTCTTTATGCGTTTGATATTCGGGGCATAATCAAATTCTATATTACTTGATAACCATATGTATACTTGTGTAGTATCCCATATTTAAATATTATAACTGTATTCTTATTTGTTTAGAAGTTAATAATTTACTAAGCTTTTGCTTGGGATCAAGTTTTGGCTCTCTTGCAAAATAAGAATTATTATGAAGAAAATTAAGCATATAATCGCATATATCGCAATAACATATATAAAAAGAATCGGGATCACTTCCTTAACATCAAAATGATTAATTTTCTACCAAATTTGTATATATTTTAAAAAATAATTATAAAAAACCATAAAATTAAAAAATTGGAAATTGAGTAGAAAATTTAGGGCAAATAATTTAAACACTAAAATGAGAATTTCTGCCCTTAAAAAACTTTAAAATAAAATTTTTAAAAATTAAGGATAAAATTGTGAAATTAAAATGTTACTTTTTGGCCCAAAGTGCCCAAAAATTCAATTTTAAAAACACTGAATCCAACCTTAGGGACCTAGCCTAGCAAGGTTCTTAAGGGAAAAACATTATGGTTATCTCCCCCCCCCCCACCCCAAGCAAGAAAAAACCTTGAATGGTACATGGTTAGCCCAATTTGAGCTTGGACTTGGGATAGTTCTCCTTCTCAGCCCAATTATTTAATCAAGAGATTTTGTTTAGGGCTTACAAGTTTAAAGATGTAATCAAATATAGGGGCTTGCAATTATAGGGAACAAAAACTCAAAATTAAAATAAATTTAATCTTACACCAACCAGGAAAGGGAAGAACGCCAATTTCATAGATCCAAAAGATTTCTCTTACCCAAATGATTGAATCCATTCTAAGGTAATGTCTTATCTTTCAAGATAGCATATTATTCTTTGAAGACTGCAATCAATCATTTAGATAAGAATCTTTTAAGATATATGGTGTTCCCAAATTAAACCCCCCCCCCAACATAACTATGGTACCTTACTTTTAGATTCATGATTAGAATAGAGTATAGTGTAGTTAAGGTTTTCATAGGACTAGCTATGTTCTATAATTTGTGCCAAAATAAGCATTTAGTGCATTTCCTTTTTATGAGTTTACTAAGTGTAACATCTATGCACTAGTGTATTAGGGACATTTTTATTATAGGGAGCCATCTTCAATAGGGAGGAGCATCTTAATTTAAACTAGTGTCTTTTCTACAGGTGTTGCTGAGATCCCCTCTTACCGAACATAACTTATTATAGTTTTATGATAAAACTCATGTTAATTTTTTATTTTAGGTCAAGTCTTTTTGGATTTTTATCTAAATTTCTTTCTAATGTCCATAAGATAGATATTGTATTGGAACTAAGGTGCATGCATAGGTTGTAATGGTGTTTGACGTGTAGAACCATAAAAGGAGGACCAGGAGCAACAAAATCATGGTTTCAAACCTAGTTTTGAGTTTGTATTATTGTATAGAAATTAAAATCGCGTATGTATATTTGGAACCTGATCGCACTCTCTTGCCTTTTATGGAGGTGACCCCAATCTTTGTAGTTGATTTTTTATTGTTTGTCATTTTTAATTTTTTGTTGAGTAATGAATTCTCTCTTTCTTTTGATTATTGATTGTTTGGTCTCTTTGAATTTGATTTTAGAATCCTTAGGACATAATGATTTTTATAAAATTCTAATAAAAATTTCTTAGTTAAACTTTAAGATTAAAAATATATTATTTTAAAATCAACACTTTATTTCATGTTTTACTTTGCTTTCATGGCTTTCAGACATGATTTAAAATGGCTTAACATTGCAAGAACATATCTCAAGTCATGATAATAGAACCTACACAGTAATGAGTTTCTTAAATTATTGCTTCATATATGAAGTCTCGAGAAGGAGCGCTCTTGTAGATTCAAACTGAATGGCCATGCATATGTTACTTGTTGTTGACCTCAATTTTGGTTGAGGTTTAGTTTTCCCTCTTTAGTAGCCTAGGGTCTAGCCGTAGGACTTTCCTGTTGACTATTAGTAGGTGAGTTAAGTATAGGGAATCTCAAGGAGAGTCCCCGTAGAATTGCTTGACCTTAGGGCTGACTCTGGGTGTTGGTCTGGAGCTAGTTCACTCACTTACACTCACTATCACCCACAATCACTCACAATCCTAAAATCTAAACTTGTTGACTTTGATCCCTTGATCTTTTGGGAGACTCATGTAGATGGTCCCTTAGACCCACTAGCCCAAGGCTAGGGTTTAGCTGAGACCAATACATAGAGGACACAAATGGGGATTTCATTGGTCCATAGCTCATACAAGGTGGTTGGCACCCCAATTCTACCAAAATGTCCAACTTGGTCATTTACCGCTAAATCCATCCAAATCACCCAAATGCTCTTGAAATCCCAAGTTTGGTCAAAATCCTCAAATTCACCCAAAATACCCAAATTTGTTCCAATATCATTTAAAACCATTTGAAAACACCTAAATTACCCAAATCCACCCAAAAATTCCAACATTGCCAAAATACCCCCAAATTTGCCAAAATTGCAAAAATACCCTTGGCACGCCAAACTTTCCCAAAATCACTTCAAATGCCTCCAAAACCAATTTGGACCCTTCAATTGAACCCAATTTGACATATTTGACCATTTTGACTAAAACCCCAAATTACCTTTAAAGGCCCAATTTCTTCAAATTCACCTCAAATGTCCATCAATTTGCCCCAAATTCCCCTCAATTTCAATCCTAAACTAAAATTCATCTTTCATATGATCAATATAAATCAAATCCAAGACTAATTTACCCATGCTTTGAGCTCAATTTTAATCCAAGTCAAAACCCCCAATTTTGACCATATGACCCAATCTCATCTAATTGAACCCCATAGCCTACTCAATTTGCCCAATTTGAATCTCAAATTCTTCCTGACAGTCCTACACATCAAATTTTACCCTCAATTAGCCTTATTAAAGCCTCAATTTTACTAAATTTCAACCCACATTCAAAATCCCCCAAATTTGACCCAAATTGGTTATATCCCCAAATTCCACCAAATTAAAAGCCTTAACCCCAAAATTTCCACTCAATTCCTTCATGAAAAATCTCCATAACATCTTCATTGATAATTTGGACCATTTAATTTGGACTTAGCCCAACCCTATTTTAACCTAGACCCAAGTCTATTCCAACATGCCCAAATTGACCAAAATCCTAAAATCCTTCAAGTTAAGCTTCCAATTGAACTCAAAATTACTTCAATCCTTCACCAAAAATCTTCATGAGATCATTTACACAATTTTAATCAATCAATTGAGCTCAAAGTCATGGCTAGCTGATACGCCTAAAAAATGTTCAATTTTTCAAATGCTTTTAATGCCTATATTTGGTGATTTCAATAATATTGCACTTTAAAAGAAGTTATTTTGTATATTTTTGGTTTAAAGGATAAGAAATGGGGTTTTGGAGAAAAATAAGCAAAAACAGTGCAATTTAGAGCAAAAATGAGCAAGAAAGAAAATTCTGCCCTGACACATTTCAATATGCTTAATCTCTTTTACACTTCTCACACATTTTTGAATAAAATTACACTTTAAAGGAAGGTTGTTTTTATTTTTATTTTGTAGGTCTATCTATTAGGAATGCAACACAACTGAAAAGGGGCAAAACAAAGCTAAAACGGAGCCAAATGAAGCAAAATGTGTGGAGCTACGCAGGGTGGGCACCGACAGTGCCAAAGTGTAGAAAACATCGCCAAAATGGCACCGACAGCACCCAAAATGGTGCCAACAGCACCGAAGATAGTTTGTACGCAATCTTGGGCAAATTTATAAAAGATTCAATGTATTTGTACACTTTTTGGAAGGTTGCTTGAGGCATCCCTACACTACAATAAGTGCTTTTATGTTAGAAAAAATGGTGTGTGTGAGCAAAAAAGTGTGGAGAATGTTTAGAGATCTTATAATAGGAGAAGAAATATAGATTTCTACCTTTTTGGATAGATTGGTGAGGAAATTTTGAGAGAATCTGTAAGGGAATGTTCTAGCATTGTATGGATCAGCAGGAGACTTTGTGGTAGAGATTTTTATCTTTCTTTCAAGAGGAAAAAGCTAAGTATTTTGTTCTTCATTATCTTATAATTTTCTAAAAACTTATCAAATGGATTTTCTTTGATTTACTGAAGTTTTTCTATGTGTTTTGTGATGTGTTTCTATTATTCTTTCTTCTTTTTTGGAAATAGTGGCATGCAAAGATTATGTCGTTATTTTCCTTTTACTTTTCTTTTTCAATGAGTAGGATTCATGTTTAGGATATTATGATGCATGCTAGAAGAAGTTTTAATTATAAATTGTGATCTTTTTTTCAACTCCGCTCTTAATTTACTTTTTGATCTGGCCAATTGAATTGTTAAAATATATTGTGGAACATATGATCCAAGAAATAGAGTATGAGTCCTACAACAGAATGAGAATCACATTTAAGTCCATGAAAGAGTATTTTGTTCATGGGATTAAGTACAAATAAATAGAGAAATATACTTTTTTGGGTGTAAAATTGGAGATTTCTTGGGTGACAGACTAAAAATCCCCAATTCAATCTTAGTGTTTAAAAACTAAAGCAAGAGTTACCCTTCAGGAGAAGGGAAGTAGGAGCTCTGGAGTGGGAGTCAGTATCCTCCTAGCCTAGTCATGGATTTAGGGACCAAACCTAAGATTAGCCAATGATTTTCTATAACACTGAATCAGGGTAGAGAGTTAAAATTTCTCCTATTTGGCACATACAATATTTAATGTATCTCATTCCATTATATTATCCAATTTGCTACATAAGAATAGTAGTTTTTAACATCTTAAAATTCTCCAAACCAACTCATCCAAAAAGGGTTATATTTAGAATTAATATTTACATTTAGAAATAGTTAATATCCTTACATTTAACATTCGCATTTAGGAGTAGTTGCTAGATAAAATACTATTTTAATTGACATTTCAAACTAAGGACTAATATTAGTAGACTGAAATTTGACTAAGGACATCTTTCCTTGCTTCCTCGTGGGATCGATATTTGGGGCTTAATCAAAAAGTTCTAAATTACTTGAAGTGATACGTGCGCTTGCGTAGAACCCATAGTGTGTGAACTATTTGTTATATTTCATAATATTTCAATTTTGTATATTAGCTGCTAAATATAAATTAGGTCAAGTTTTTTGTCGTCTTTTGAAAGCTAAATTACTGCATATATATGGGTCGGGTCAATTTTTTGGCACCATCTCAGGGGAATTGAATTGACATAAAACACGTAGAAAAACAACACGCACTAGGGGTACATCACTAGCCTAACCCAAACCCAACTTTTAGCCATTTTGACCCAAATTGGACACATGCACCAAAATCAACTTAGTCATCCTAAAGTCACCAAATTAAGATTTCCATAGCTACTAAGCACACCTTATTGACCGGGCTAAATCACCTTAAACCGCCCAAGTGAGTTATGGACCAAGGGTCCCCTAATTTAAGGGATCTTATCCTATTTATGGGCCTTAACCAAAAAATCTCCCCCATCTTCACTTGCATTGAGGGTTAATCATAATTTAGTCTCCCCTTGGCTCACCTGACCATCTGGCCACCACCACTGGCCCTGTCAGCGGCCTAGTTGCCGGAAAAATCCAAAACCGAGAACCACTACCCTTAAATCAAACCTAATTTCAACCATAGAGGCCACCTCATCCCAATGGCTCTTTAGAGCTCCTCAACTTTCCACCTAAGCAACTTTTTGCACCCATCAATTGGCCCTGAGTTTCCCTCTAAGCTCCTATATTTAATCAACCCATCCATGGCCAAAAAGAGGTGTGTGAAGAAACCCTTGGAAACTTTGTCAATATCCCACCAGAGACTCTCAAAGCATCCCTAAGCTCAATTTAAATATCTTACCCCTCTCATTCCCACTGTGGGGGCCCAACTTTGAGCTCAAACTTTCAGTTCAAACCAAGAAATCTCTCCACAGTCTACCGAACTCAAATTAATTGTGCACAACAATCCTTAGAGCAAGAGGAGTTGATTCCCCATCAAAGCCCCCTCTGAAATAGCCTCTACGATAGCTCTAGACCAACACCTAAAATCTACCTTGATCAAATTCATACCTAGACAATTCACCAAGGCATAAGGCTTCTTTTGGAGGTTTGTTGGATCCAATCAAAGCTACCACAACCATCTAATTGAGGCCTCCCCTCTCAGATAGAGGTATTGAGCTCTAACCCTAGCCCAAGATTATTTTGATTCTCCATTTGTAATGGATTAATTTCAAACATGATTAACCATATAGATCTGTTCGTCTTGAGTAGATGAAGGTTTAGAAACAAATCCCATGTGATTTGGTTAAGTCTAAATGAAGATCATAAGGTTTTAATGTGAATGGCTTATAGGTTAGGTCACTTGAGGACGATGAACGAATGTCGTTCGATCGCGTGTTTATTCATTGAATGATCTTGATGAAGCCGAACAAGGATAGGGTACATGAACCGCGGGCTGACAAGGCAGCTACGTGGCTGGCAATGTCAAATTGCAGAGCGCAACGTAGAGACTTCGGAGTAGAGTAGGATGAGTTGGTACCGCGTGGATAAGTAGATAAATAGGGGAATTTTTTTATTTATTTCAATGCGTGATCTTTAAAAATTCATAACTTTATATATAAAAATCATAAAAATAAAAGAAAAATATTCACTTGCTCAGTGAACAGAGGAGAAGAATGTGAACTAAAAATAAATTTTTTTTGGCAAATATATGATTTTTAATGAATTAAATACCCTCTCAAGTATTTTAATTCATTATGACTAAATATAGCTCACCATGACTTGAAATTTTTAGGCTCATTCCTCATTATAGAGGAAATGTCTTCTAATTTTTTCAAGGTCAGAGGACATCTCTATGCTTCTAACTCTAATTTTTAATCCAGAGTGACCAATTTGGCTTATTTTAATTACATAAATCAAAATATCACTTGGGAAATTATGAAAATAATTTTGATAGGTTTCTTGTGGTTAGAGAAGTCTAGGAAAAAAAATTTTATACTTTAGATTACCTTGTAAATTTTTATATTTAATCAAATGCAAATATCTTGTATTAATTTATGTAAATTAAATACTTAACAAAAATTAACAAAATCAATCCCACATTGTCTATAAAAATCATGTTTATCCACTGTAAAAATCCAAAAATTATTTGGTTAAGTTCAAGTATTAAAATTGATTTTCTAAGGAACCTTGTATTTTTTGTACAAAAATAATTATTATAAATTAAATACAATTGGGAAAATTTTGAAAAGTGGTTTTCTGAGTTCCTTATGATCAGGGGCACTTAGGAAAAATAAAAGTTATTTTTGGTAAAATATTTGATTTTTTAGCCTTCTTTTAAATTTAAAATAATTAAAATAATTGAAAATCCCAAAAATACCAAACTATTTTAAAATGTTCCCAATTGTTCTCTGATCACTTGGGACTCATTAAAATATTTTTTCTAATTTTCCATGAATTAAAAATAATTTTTAAGGCTCAAAAGTGAATTTTCCTTATTCTCCCATTAAAATAATTATATAAATTTAATTCAAAAAAATCATGAAATTTTGCCTAACTGTTTCTCTAACCTAGGAAAACCTTTAATCATTTTCTCATAAATAAAAACTTCATTTTGGAAATTTAAACAAATCAACTTTTGAAAATCTTATTTTCTAAAGTTAAATAAATAATTAATTTAAATTTTGAGAGGTCCACATATTCTCCTTTAAACATTATAGTTACCTTATGGATATGAAACTCTAAACCCTCAAAGTCATTTGAATTGTGTTTAAAGAGTTATGCGGTGAAGGGCCCCAAGGGCAAAATAGTCATTTTAGACTTTGGTGGCTTAATCAAATTTTAGGATTAACCAAGAGAAAATGGGTAATTTTGATCTTAATAAACATATTTAGATGATTGAAGTACAATGGGATTAAAAGGTAGAAACCCACTTACCACCCTTGCACAACATCAACAAAGTCATAATCTTCCTAAATTTCATGACTCGGAAGTCAACTAAGATCAAATGATTCTTAAGTAATTGGCTTAAGTCGGAAAGATGATGGTTTACTTTTCTTAAGCCCAAGGTTGAGGATGATTTGACCATTTTATAAGAATACACATCACTTGAAATCAAAATCTTGATAATCACCATATCACCTATTATGATTGTTAAAGGCTTAATAGTGACCTAGGCTCAATGTCTAAACTCAATTTGATCGGATTTAGAAAAAAATATGATGAGTGATTAACATCTTTAAACACTACAAGCCTGACCTTAATTGCGGGCGCCATAATCTTAAAACTACCTAAACTTGCCTTAGGGGCGCCCACCCACATAACATGTAAATGAAACATTAATTGACTAATTGGGTATCATATCCATGGGATAATTAGATTGTTAAGTTTCACTGAGCGACGGGGTAGTCACACTCTAGCCTCGGGTGATTAATGGAACAATATGATAAGTCCAAAATGAATTCAGAATATTTCAAGAGATCTTCAAAGTGATTTAAGGCCACGCCTCGATCATTTTGCAGTCTACTGGACATCCTGAAGGGCAAATTCGACTTGTCATATTTTGTTCTAAAATTATCTACTAGGATCTTCTGAGATTCAATAGAATCATAGCATAGGGTTTGGTAGTTAAACCTTCATCTACTCATGCAATTTAAATTCCTTGCAATATTATATACATGCCTTGCAAGTACTGACCGTTCAGGAGGTGGCACGAGAAGACTCGTCAGGTACGCTTTTATAGTTTACACTACAGTTTTTCTCTTTTACTTTCCACACTGCATTTTTTTTATGATTATAAAACTTGCAAGTTAAACAATGATGTCACCCTGCATGAAAACCAAAACTGCTAAGATAGCCACCAAACGAAAACCAAAACTAAAATCAACCAAGATAAAATCTACCGCCACAATATTCAAAATATAAAATAGCTCAAAATTTAATCACAAACATCATGAAACAACAATTGCAACTAAATTAAGATGTCTCTATTGAATGTTTAGGAATCCCTCGGAGGAGGTAACCTACGGTTGCTAACGAGACTTACCACCATCTAAATGGAAGTATGGAACTCATTAAGTTGATTTTAGTAAATTCATTTGGACTAAGTGAATCTGATAGAAAATAGTGGTACTGGAACGAGAGAACCGTAGGATCCTAATCGGTGTTTCTCTAATCAACTTTAATATGCTCCATAAAATTTAAAGAACCATCACCATAGGGACATCTGATTTGATATTATAACCTGACACATTAGAAAACTTAAACTTCTTACGATGAGAAGCCTGGAGCTAGCATACTGGGCAGCATGGCCATCTTCAGTAGTAAAACCTATCTACGTCAGCTAAACCACTCTTTCCTTAAAATTAAACAACCAAGGTTGTTGTTCATCACGACCTAAATCCTCACATCTTCCAAGCTATTTAAGTGATCTTTTCACACAAATGTAAGCCCTGAATTATAAAAATTGGCAGGAAGAAATATTTAAATAATTTCTCCTCAAAACTGAAGCCAAACAATAGGATAGACTGAGAATTCATCGAGGCTCTCCTCCGGGTCTATGACATCACCTAGTTCTTCCTCCTTTGGATTCCATAATAAATGTTTCAAATTTGAGTCATTCCCCTTTCACATCTCTTTCTCTGATTTTATTGAAAAGTCATATGCATTTGAACCCTTTGAAGGTAACATTTCCTGATTTTTATTGAGATTTTTCTTAGGTGACTTCGGTTATCTAAGATGTAGTTAACTATAGGGGTTTGCCCTAATAGGAAGCTTTTCAAAACCCAGCTTAATGTAAACCCTATTTAACTATTTGTATTAAATAGGAGAACTTGTAGGCAAATAAAATGATTTTTGCAGACCAAAAGGATGTCATATATTTCTTAGTTTATTTGATCGAGCTTCACCCTCAAGTCTTGTGTTTATCTTTTGGGATAAATACAAGGTTTGAGGTATAAATCTCTTTCATTTAAACTATGAAAAATATGGAGTCAGTTTGATTTCATATTTTTCTAAACTTATATATATGTAAATTAAAATGCCTTTCTGAAGTGGGTGACGGGATTCCGATTCTGGCGACCGACAGCTTCCAACAGGTAACTCCTCCAACACCCAAAAATAGTGTTGACACTTGCAAAGTTATCTAGTATGATGAGAGTTTTTGTGATTCCACAATCTATATGAGGTGCAAGCCTTTTATGGAAGGGTTTGTCTTTATAGAGAAGTGATTCTTTTCTCAATCATTCAGAAGGTCTACTTGTCTCTTTCTTGATGGGTATAAGTTATTTTCATTAGTTCCATCTGAATAGAGCCATAAGGAACTACTTGTTTCTTTTTCTTTACTTTAAGATACGAGGATTTCATAGAAAATTTAACCCATGGGTTGTTGAAAAGGGATTTCAGGTCAAGTTAGGCCGACTACCTCCACGTCTAAGTAAACTTAGAGTCATAATAGTTTAGGATGATGAATCCATGGATCTTGGCCTTGCTATTTCTACCTATTTAAAAATTCATTACCTATTTATTGAAATAACATATTTGGTTACATTCCACTCATTTTCACATAGTTGAGGTTATTTAGTAAACCCTATTTTTTGATATGCTACCACTCATTTGGAATACAGTGATTCACCCTCAGCCTTATGGTTCAGTATCAATTTGAATTATTAGGATGAATATATTTGAGATGACCTTATTAAATCTTGATATTCTCATTTACTATATATCACAATGTAAGCATGGTTTCTTTTGTTGAGAGTATTTTTAGGTCCCTAAGATATAATTAAGTAAAGGGACACATTTCTTTAAGAGTTGCTTTTAACACCAAAACAACATATAAATTTTGGTTCTCTAATATATGTGGATAAACTATATAGGATTTTCTTTTCAAATATTCTATTTAAGTGTTTTTACTTGATTTTAATTGAGGAATACACATTTTATCTATCACACAAATTCTATCTTATAGATATTCTTTCTTTTTTGTTTGGTTGTATTTTCTCCCATGTTCATGTACTCTCCTATGAAGAAGGAGAGTCATGGATATGGAAATACTTTCATGTTTTCTCGTTAGCTACAACTTTTTCTTTTGTTTTTTCTAGTTTTTTTGGAATAGTGAATTATAAAATAAAAATAAGACAAGTTGGAAACTCTAAGTTAAAAAGAACAAAAAAATATGGTGAATCTGCTAAGGAGGAGACTCTTTATCCACTTTAAGAGACTTTCTTACATAGTTTGATCTATCATTTTTATATCACTTTTCCTATCATTTGATTTTTGGATTTAATCTAATTAATAGTAGTTATGGTTAGTAATTTGATGTTATTTTGTCCCTCTCCTACACTCAGCATTTCAATCACTATTTTTTTTTGTACACAATTGGTGTTGTAGTATACTTTGATTATACCTTAAAGCTTATTATTGAATTTAATTTTAGCCTTTTTTTACAAGAAATAAATAGTAAGAGAATGATTATGATTGAATCTTCTGAGGGAAACACTTCTTCATTTTCCCCAATATTTTTCTTGTGGAAAAATTGACCATCAGCTTTGGTTCCATGGAGCATCCTAATAATATTAACTTTGGTAATCCTATGCATGTTTAGGCATATTTCATGTGCTCTCTTATGAAGAAGAGTGATCATGCATATTGAACTTCCTTCACTATCAATACTCATATCGATACTACCCCATTCTGTAAAAAAGAGAACAATATCAAATGGCGAAGTAGTAAAGTGTCCTTTTATTCTCTCTAAACTTTCTAGTAGTTCTTCCATGTTTTTTAGGCTATCTACTCCCATGATTGGTGTATCTCTTATTAGCTTTAGTTATGTCATAGTTATATCTATGATTGTTCCTTTGATTTTTTTCAACTATTGTCCTAATGTCCTCATTGTAGGTCTTTACGAGGATTTCCTTACCATAGGGTTATGCAGGAGGTCCTGATGGGCTAGGAATAAGTTATTATGAGCTTAATACCATGACCAACAACATGTACTTTCACTTGTATTAGTCCAAGAGGTCATTTGAATCCCTTTGGATGAGAGTCATTTTATTGTATTTTTTTACTGTGAGGATCATGTTCTAGCCAAGATTGTTTAGATATCTCCTCCTCCCTAAGGCATAGAGAACTCTATGAATATGGTCCATATTGACGACACTGCTATTGATTTTTTTAATTTAGAAGACAATTGGAGTTCTCTCATATTTGAGGGAAAAGGGTCCTATCACCGAAAAGAAATTGTTGCTTAGATTACTGAAACTACTGAGCAAGTGATACATTAACTTCTCCATTTCCCACATCACCATGACCATCATAGTAAGAGCCCAAGCAAGGCTCGTTAGTCCAGTATGAGACCCAAATCTATACCATCCATCTTACAAATTGTGGTACCCACTGAGGAGTCACATTAGACACTCGGTGTTGTACATGAAATTTGTTGTACTTAATATTTTACTAGATACTAGTATAACAGTTCTTTTTCTTCTCATGTACCTTCATCTTTAAAAAATAAAATAATTTTGACTTTCTTTTCTTCTTCTTTGAGCAATAATAAATGGTTGTATCAAATTTTTATAGAAGGAAAATAGGGGGGACACCCCTGACACTACTTACCTTATCTTTTTAAAAATAATAATGTTCTAAAGGATTATTATCATCTTCCCTTATCTAAAAGGCTATAGGAAGATTCCTACCACCATTTATTTTGATGCCTTTACTCTGGTTAAGGAGGCTATAGAGACAGTTTAGAAGAATTTTTACCTATAGTTAAACCTATCTTAGATCGGTTTTAAGAGAACCTCATGGTAGAGCATGAGATAAATATTAAGGATGATATATCCATTAAGCTATTTGATTTAATGAATGGTTTTCTTGATGTTGATGACTTCCTTGGTGAAGAACTTCATGTTTATGAGATAGTTTCTCATCATGACAAGATAGTGACCACCAAAGCAAGGAGGACTACAATTGAACATATTGCCCATGAACTTCAAGAGGAACCATGAGTTTACTAAGGCTCAAGATGTTTCCATGATTGATCATGACGGTCGAAATAAAGATGAGTACATAATTTTTTTTTCAAAAGGAAGATTTATATTGCTTCTTTGATGGTGAAACTTTAAGTTGATATGGCACGGTCCTATGTAGTCTCACCTCCTATACAAGCTCCTGGACTGATCGAGAGGCATCTGACTTTGCTTGTCTTAATTCATATTTTATCATTTGATGCTACTCCACTTGAGTATACTTCATATCTATATTTACAATCCGTGTTATATGCTAAGGTTAAGGCTTCTTTAGTAGATCAGTAGAGGAAGATTATAGTGAGAAAGGGAAGGCCCTTCAAAAGGCATATGAATATAATTTTTATCCTCAAGAGTTATTCAATTATTCAAACAGTTTGATGGGCCCAGAAACCCAAAAAAAACATATTGCTCAATCTAAAGCATCGTGTTTCACCTTGGAAAATGATGTTGTATTGCACCTTTGCTTATTTATTCCAGCTTGGCAAGATTTCTTTTCGAATGGTAAATATATAAAGAATAACTTTGTATTTTTATCTAAAACTGAACTTAAATCTTTTGTTGAAGCCTTAAAGGATAATTATCGGATTGTTACAATGGAAGATAAATCAAATAAATTTGTTAGAACTATTATTTTGGAATTAGTCTTTAGACTACAAGATTAGAAATAAGGTGGGTTAGTTGCACAAAGATACACAAAAGTTAAGTGGATAGATTTTGATAATGGTCAAAATAAGACTAGAGGAATTTTAGTTTCTTCTTATTTATGCTTCTTATAAGGACTTCAAAATCTTTCAAATGAATGTGAAACATGCATTATTGAATGGGTTTATTAACCAATATGTCATTGTGTAACAGCCTCTTAGTTTTGAGTGCTTGTATTTTCTTTATTTTGGATTGAAATTAAGTAAAGTGTTATATGATTTAAAACAAACTCCTAGGGCATGCATGTTTGATTTGGCAATTTTCTCATTGATCATGGGTTTAGGATGGATTGACTAAACATGACCCTATTCCTAAAAAGGTTAGATAATGATCATTATATAAATATATGTAGATAATATTATCATGGAAGTATAAATGAATTTGAATGTTATGAGTTCTCAAATTTGATATCTAAAGAATTGGAAATGTGTAAGATATGAACTCAACTGTCTTAGGATCTTCACATAAGTCAACGAGAGAATGACATTTTCATTTGCTAAACAAAGTATACAAATGATTTATTTGTAGGTTTAACATGAAAATAATAAAATCTAGTTATACTTCCATGGCCCCTCTACTAAATTGGATATAGATGAACATGGTAAACATATTGACCAAAACTTTTGAGAACACATACTTGTTAGATATGTTAATACTAGTGTTATGTATTTGACTAAAAACTATATGCATTACCAAAATACCAAACATATTGATATCTGACACTATTTTATATGAGATTATGAGTCTAATAAAATGTCAAAATTAAATTTCTTTGGAGTGAATTTTGAATTCCTGGCCTTTGGTACAAAACCATTATCTAGAAAAAAACTTTTGTAGTTTGAGACATGTGCTTGGCATGTAAGATTCTTCTTTGTAAAATCTTAACCTTTACTTACATTTTCATATATTGTATTTCATTTATGCATTACTTTTAAATGTTATCAAAAGGTGATCAAATGTGTCGGCTTGCCGTTTTGTAAAGTAATTTCATAAGTATCAGAGCATCATTTATATACTTTCTTATGCATATATATAATGGGTGCACATATTTAATTTAATGAGGGAGTTATAATAAAATTATAAAAGTAATCTAATACAAAAAGTGATGTAATGTTAGTTTGCACTTTCATCACACATAACCTATGTGGGGTTTTCATTATTAGAAAGGGGGAGAATATTGGCTCCATGTACCCTATGACTCACAATTGAATTTCAATGAATATAGATTTATGTATAGGTTTACTAATATCTTTTGTTTATGTTTTTTACTAAATTATAAACTTAAATTTGTTTAAGAAATAGTCAAATCATCTAGGGTTTAGATAGATGTTTTTTCTTATAAATTATAAAATATGTTAAGCTAGAGCTGACTAAAAAAATAAATCTAAAATATTCTCTTCATATTTATTTTAATTTTTATAATTATTTTATGAAATTTAATTTGCATTAAATATTCATTTTTGAAAAAAATATTATTAATTATTCACTTGCATTTATTCAAGCTCACCATTGCACCTAAACTCAAGTTGAGTTCATTCATCTCTAAATTAATTGATTTGCATGAAATGAATAATTTTTGTTCATTTATATCAGAATGTGAGATGGATTATGCATTGAATTATCAAAATTATTATTTTTTCCTCCAAATAATTTCTCTTAATATTTTATATCTCTCATTATATTGCCAAATTTGTCATCATTTTTTTATGTTTAATTAAAATATCAAATTATAGATTGTTTCGTTTTTTGAAATTTATTTGATTTTCAATATTAAATAAAGTTAGAAAGCTCTCTAAAATATATATTTTTTTTTTATTTATAAAAACTTAACCACTTTACTTAAATTCAAGTTTATTTAAGATTTCAAATACTTTCTAAATTAGTCTCTCGAGATTTAATTAAATAAGTATATAATAAAATAAACATTTTAAATTAATATACATAAATAATTAGTTGAGCAACCATTATATTTAAATTTAGTTTAAATTTAATTAATTTAAATCTCTTACCATTTACAATATTCATTAAATAATTAAATACATCCCATATTTATCCTATAATAAGTTTTTATTAAACAAATTAAAAGAAAGCTTTGATGATCTCAAACATGGTGGAGCAATTAAATGATTTATTTCAAAAATATATTAAACAAACTCAGTTACCGAGCAAACCACTCATAATTCAATCTAAGTTCATTTAATTTAAGAAAATAAATTTAATAGTTTAAATGTTGCCTTAACGAATTTCCCTCTTTTTCTTGCGTTGGTTGAATGCCCTTTTCATCCTTATTTTGTTTAAATGTCCTTTTAGCTTCCATTATTCTTTTCTTTGTTGTGAGATATACACCAGTTGTTGTGGTATATATATATAAATAAAATAGGAGAACGATCTTTGACGAAGCGGTAAATAGAACGAGAAAATTTCACACCAGAAAACTGTAACACAGCGGAACACACAGATTTACGTGGTTCGGCAAATTGCCTATGTCCATGGAATTGCAGAGCTTAAGGAATTTACATCAGTTGATCGTCTCGACTTACAAGAGGAATCTCTCACTTCGTTGCTCTCTCTTCTTCTTTCTCTGTTCTTCTCTCTCTACACCGAGATACACCAAAGAAACTCTACACTGAGATACACCAAAGAAGATAAACTTACAAGAGAAATAAACCAAATTTCTCGTTTGCCACAAGCCACCAAGAAGAAGTCAAGGGAGAATAATCTTCTTCTTCTTTTTTCTTCTTCCTTCACCCCAAGGAACTACACCTTCCACTTCTCTTCCTCTATCCCATGAAAGCATAAACTACCGAAGAAGAACACAAAGGGTTGTGTTGTTAAAACCGAAGGAGCCGTGCAATCTTTTTATCGTGAAGAGGAGGGAGCGAAGGGATGTTTTGCTTTACAACAGAGGAAGGCGGGAGTGGTTAACTCATACGCTTCGCAAATCAACGCCAAGCGGGAGATGCATCTTTTGTGATCGGGAGTGGGAGCGGGAATCGGGAAGTGGGAGCGGGAGATCGGGAGGCGGGAGGCGAGATTGGTATTAGGCTCCAACACAACAAATATCCTACTTGGAGACTGATACACAGGCAACAACATCTTCTTCCTCAAATTGATATCCTCTACTGGCGGCGTCGACTATTTCTTCGGACATTAATCCTCCACCTCTGCAACTCAAATCCTCTTTCTTCACTCCAAAAGATCAATTGAAGATGTACACAACTTCAGTTTCTCAAGAGTAACACCCTTAGTCAACATATCAGCAATGTCCAAATAGTCTTCCACCTCCAAGCTATTTTATGGATTACTCTTATCTTTACTTACAACTCTCACTGTATGGGCAATATTCTGCCTCCCTTGAAAGACTTTTTCAATAAGTCTAACATTGTACCTCTTACTTCTATCACGCTTAGTCTACGACAAGTACACCCACTTGTTGTGTAATGTCTTCTTCCTTGGTGGAAGTTCTGTCAGCTCCCACTTTCTCAAACTTTCATCTTGCAAGATTTCTTCATAGCTTTGTGGTTCTCCACCATCTGTCTGTGGAACAATAAAAATGAGTGCCCCGGACCCTCTCTCCTCTTCACTTCCATCATCAACAAAACTATGAACAGCCAGCAATAGTTCATCCTGTACTTCTTCAGATATCGTATTTGCGCTACCATTCTACATATTCTTGGGATTCCAGCAGTTCCTCTTTATGTGGCCAGACTTGCCACATATCTAGCAAGTTGTATGATGACCAGACTTTAATTTTGATATCCCTCTATTTGAGTTCATTTCATGTCATCTCCCTCTGAAATCAACATTCAATGCCAAACTCGAACCTGAGATCTTGCCAGAATCTTTCCTGCTCACCTCCTCAGCCAAAATTAAATTACAAATATCGTCACATTTTGGTTTAGATTCACCTGCAAAACTGCTAACTGTCATCCTCATGGTTTCTCAACTATTTGTCAATGATGCTAATAATATGAGCGCGCGTATCTCATCATCAAAATCAATTTAAACAGACAACAATTGATTTGTGATAGTAATGAAATCATTCTGGTGTTGAGCAACATAAACACCTTCAGCCATCTTCAAATTGAATAACTTCTTCATCAAGTATATCTTGTTATTTGTCGATGGCTTTTCATACATACCTGACAAGGCTTCCATTAGATCTGTAGTCATCCTCTCCTTGACGACATTGTGTGCAACGTACCTCAATAGGGTCAATCAAATAACCCTTAGAACTAGTCGATCCAATAAATTCCATTCAACATCATCCATCCTTTCAGGTCTTTTTCCCAATAACGAAAGAAGAAGTTTCTTCTCATAGAAGTATTCTTCTATCTGCATCCTCCAATAACCAAAATTTGTGTCATCAAATTTCTCAATCCCGGAAACCTTCACTTCATCTGCAGTCCTCGTCTTCCTCAAATTTGAACAAAGATCTGATACCAGTTGTTATGAGATATACACCAGTTGTTGTGGTTTATATATAGAAATAAAATAGGAGAACGATCTTTCTTCTTCCTTCACTGCAAGGAACTACACCTTGCACTTCTCTTCCTCTATCCAGTGGAAGCAGAAACTACCGAAGAAGAACGCAAAGGGTCATGCTGGTAAAACTGAAGGAGTCGTGCAATCTTTTTATCGCGAAGAGGAGGGAGCGAAGGGATGCTTTGCTTTACAACAAATGAAGGCAAGGGCGGTTGACGCCTACGGTTCATGAATCGACACCTGGCGGGAGATGCATCTTTTGCGATCAGGCGTGGTAGCCGGAAGCGAGAGCGAGAGATCGGGAGGCGGGATCGGGATCGAGCTACAGCACAACATTCTTGCCCTCTTTCTCTCACCTCATTGGTTGTCCTTTGTAAAAATTCAAAGTACTGTAGTTCTCTTGCTTCACATATTAAGCCCTTTCTCAATTTATGTCGTCTTGTTCAAGTATATAGAAAAAAGAAAAAAAACACTTAACTTTTCTTTTTCATCTTCAAATATAATTTCATAATTTAGTGTTTAAAACAACAAAGTTTAAAAAAGATTGGTGAGATTGCTTCACTAGGTTATAAAATTTGTTATTATTATTTACATTCATACTTTCTTAGTTGTTTGAATGAGAATTTTTATCACTTTGTAAAACAAAAAATTTCTTTCATATTTTAAGTGGTTTAAATATTTAAAAAATAGTCTTCATTGTTCAAAATAATAAGAGCTCTCTTGTTTAATTTGCTGTTGCTAAATTTGGGTTGTGAGCAAAATTAATTTTATAACCCAAATGTTAGATTTTTCCTGTTGTACTTTTTACTTTTCTTATTGTATATTTGGTGTTGTACTTGCTTCGTATGGGAAAGCATAA
This sequence comes from Phalaenopsis hybrid cultivar, assembly GCA_002079205.1. Taxonomy (NCBI): domain Eukaryota; kingdom Viridiplantae; phylum Streptophyta; class Magnoliopsida; order Asparagales; family Orchidaceae; genus Phalaenopsis; species Phalaenopsis hybrid cultivar. Next base: position 4,825 of record JXCR01136691.1, on the reverse strand, counting down.
TAATTTAGGGTTGTACATTTCATATGTGGAAGATTATTTTGTTTTTGGGTTTTACTTGTCGATTGTAAGATAGTACAAGAGATTCTTCGTAATCTTATTTTTTGATACAGTAAATTCCTGGCCCGGGGTGGCTAGGAGTTGATGTATGCCGGTTTTGGGATTTCGCAAAATCATGTAAATATTTCTTCTCTCTTTTTTTATGATTTTACTTTGTGCATTGCAATTTTGATTGCTATTTATCTTTGAAATTTTGAGAAACATTTAAAAAGTTTTTTGCCGTCAAACTTTATATTAAAGTTAAAAATTAATTTTTCCTTGCTTGAAATAGTTTTAGAAATACTAATATACCCTCACCTCTCCTGGCTGTCATAGCTTCTTAACAGGTTCCAAGTGACTATATGTCTGAATATGAGTACCCGATTAAGGGTCATTGCATAGTGGATACTTCTCATATGTGTCACAGCTCTATGCCATCACCTTTCCAAAGATCACACCAAATGAACACAAATATCTTTTACATTAAGAAATAATTCACTCTAAATTGTGTTATTGAAGCATAAAATTGAATTTATGTTATATGTGACCTGACAATGAGGCAAATGATAGAAGATCAAATATGTTGCCTTTATGAGTAAAGATGCCACTAATAATAATAAGTCTAAACTCACGACAGTAAATGACAAATCTGAGCTATTAGAGATCCCCAAAGATTTATGTATATCGATAGCCCTTCTTCTTTATAGAGAGAATACCCGTGCGAAAAAAGAAGGAGATTGTACAAAACACGTTCCATAGAATTGTTACCCTAGGAATTAATATATTTCACCCATCTTCTCTTTAGCCCATCCATTTCATCTCCTTAAGCTAGCTCCACCCTTGATGTGCAAATCCATGTACAAAACATGATTCAATAGAATTGATCTTTAAAATCACATTCACTTTGATTGCATAAACTCATGCTTGAATAACAAATAATATTTGGACTAGTTGAAGTCATGAAAGGAATAATAAACCCTCAAACTATAATGTCAAATAAACATCTTTTCATGGAATAGGATACTAGAGTCTCATTGACCCTCAAGTTAAATACATTCTAAATTTGTACACCATCAACTATCTATAAATTTAGTTTAACCTAAATAATCATTTGACTTAAAATAATTACAGGGTTAGTAAAAATCAGCTGAAAAAATTTTTAAGGTTTAAGGTTTGGGTATCCATCAAAGCTGGAAAGAATAAATGTGGAGGACCCCATCTTTCATTAATGGGCGACTGCAAGTTTTCTTTTTCCTTCTTACCTGCGCAGCTCTTAAAATGCATCGCTGCAGCCAAAATTTTGAGCCCGCATCGTCTTTTCCTCTGCCAATATCTGCATTTCCACCTCCCATTTTAGTATGCCCGCCCGCCATCCAGGCCCACCACAAAAGCCATAGACGTCAAAACAGCTAAAAGCTATACATAATAGTGGAGCCCCACCCTGCGGCCATGTCTGAGGCTCTGCATCATACTATATTTTTATAATTTAAATGTTACATAATAAATGACAAAAATGGTAAAAATATTAAATTATTTTGCAAGGTCGTCATCAATGTGGTCTTGCTAACTTCTTACAATTAACGTTGATGCATGATTTCCGAACAGCACTTTCTAACTTCTTACATGAACTTTAGCAGTACATTTTTTTTTCCAACTAGATTAAATTGTTTTTCTAATCTATTATTGCTGCGGCATAAAATACATGGCACAAATTTCATAAAATTTCATTGAAGATAATATTACTCACGTGTCATTCAATAAATTTATCATTTGACGTGGATCTAGAGGCATGAGGTAACTTTTGAGTAAAAGTTATTCATACTTTAATTAAAAATTATCTAGAACTCTGATTTTCGGCAAACTTGAATTTAAGTTGATCAGTTTGACGGGGCGGACAAAGTGATATTAAAATTGGCCCAATCCTAGCTAAATCAAGCCCAGATCAAGATGTTAAACCACTTTTGGAAGCTGTCAATGCATTATTGGATGGTAAAACAGATTTTGAATCCGCAAACCTATAGTCAAATCGAGCGTCTCGACGAGAAGAATCCAACGAGCCCAAGATCGCTCAATTCTGACGTCATTATGCTACTCGAATGTTCACTAGTCACTATCCGATCGAGAGAATCTCTCTGAGTTGTCTGATGGAGTTGTCTAAATTCCTTTCTTATTTTTAACGAGACCACTCCTATAATATATAAATAGAGCACTACCATCCTCTTGAGAGATGATTGAATTGAATGGTTAACACTTAATTGATTTCAAATATGTGTGGGTAATAAAATTATGAGTCACGGGTCTCTTCTCAAATTAGCCTATCACACACCAAAAGTACTTTGCCCTTGATCTAGCAAAAGTTAAAGCATGCCTCACGTGGCACCATCACAAGGTGATCAAATTGATTGACTTCAAATCATTTAGGGATGATTTTTTTTCTCAATCCCTTGATCTATTAAACCTAAAATACAATGAATCCCACATGTCCCTTTCATTTTAGCACATCATAAGTTTTATTTGAAAATTTTTCAAGTCAATTAAAAGTTGGAGTACGCCCCACGTGACACAAACAAAATGTAAGTAGGTTTATATACCTCGCCACAACCTTCAATCCTTTTAGTTAGTAAATCTAGGCTTAGTTATATATTACTCTCATTTAGTGTGCTCACCGTACACCAAAAAAGATTTATTGAACTTAGTTTGATATTATTTAAACTATCCACAAGTTTGGATTTGATCCATTAAAAGTTATAACATGCCCCACATTGAATCATCATAATGGCACCTGGTTGAGTGATCCAATGACAACCAAGGTTGGTTTTTTGGATAAATCCCTTAAGTTGATAAATATGAGTTCAGGTAAGTCTCTTAATGAACTTTCGCTTTTTCCAAATTATTGCATATCAATAAGATATCTTTTCTTCAGAACCTGTCAATTTTAGTTGGTCTATATCAAGACCTGACGAAATTGATGCCTTGACTGAGTAAAATGAAGATAAGGTTATGCCTATATAAGCACTCTCTAGATTGAATCATTGCTCAACGCTATGTCAGAATGCCATACTTAAAGTTAATATGGACTAATTTATAAAGTTTACACGACTAGTTGACATCGATGTATTTTTGGGTTCGATGAATTCAGCCCTTTAGACTTATAGATCTAATATTGGTCAATGGGCACCTTTCCAATCGTATAGTCTATTGAACACCTACAAAGAACATTATTCTTTCTCAGGTCTGTGGGTTATTAATCAACAAAGAATTGTCCACATTGTTTATGCCTTGATTGATTGAGCCTAGAGTATAGCGACAATCCTCTAACTTTGGGATAAGCAATTATATTTCCACAGTTCTAGCTAAGGATCAATCAAAATTTGGAGCACACCCCACATGGCACCATCACGATGAGATCAAGTTCATTATTTTAGTCATAATTGTGTCTGAGTATATTGTTGACCTCATTTTTTGTTGAGGTTTAGTTTTTCCTCCTTAGTAGCCTAGGGTTAGCCATAGGACTCTTCATGTTGACTAATTCCTAGAAAACTAGACATGGAACCCTCACCATTAGAAATTCTAAACTCTTCTCCACTCAAGTTGAAGTTCCACATATTGCACTCAACCTCTAAATACTTTGTAGGTGGGGTCACTGTGGGAAAAACTCAAGATGAGTCACCCTTAGGATTGTTGGACCTTAAGGTTGACCTTGGGTGTTGGTCCGGAGCTAAGGCACTCACTACATTTATCTACACTCACAATCACTCACAACCCTGAACTCAAATCGGTTGACCTTGGGTGTTGGTCTAGAGCTAAGGCACTCACTACACTAATCTACACCCACAATCACTCACAACCCTGAACTCAAATCTAGCCTAGATCCCTGATCTTTTGGGATACTCATGTAGATGGTCCCCTAAACCTACTAGCCATAGGGCTAGCTAAGGCACTCACTACACTTATCTGCACCCACAATCACTCACAACCTGAACTCAAATTTTTAGCTAGATCCCTTGATCTTTTGGGATACTCATGTAGATGGTCCCCTAAACCTACTAGCCCACTAAGGCACTCACTACACTTATCTGTACCCAAATTTCTAATAGATTGGGATACTCATGTAGATGGTCCCCTAAACCTACTAGCCCTAGAGCTAGATCCCTTGATCTTTTGGGATACTCATGTAGATGGTCCCCTAAACTTACTAGCCCTAGGGCTATGGTTTAGCTAAGACCACTTTGTATAGGACCCAAAATGGGGTTTCCATTGGTCCATGGCTTATTGGTGATGTTTGGTACCTCAACTTCACCAAAATACCCATCTTGGCCTTTTACCCCTAAAACACCCCCAAATTACCAAAATGCCCCTCCATAGCTCAAAAATTGGCCTTTTACCCCTAAAACACCCCCTAATTACCAAAATACCCCTCTTAAAAATACCCATCTTGGCCTTTTACCCCTAAAACACCCCCAAATTACCAAAATACCCCTCCATAAAATACCCATCTTGGCCTTTTACCCCTAAAACACCCCCAAATTACCAAAATACCCCTCCATAGGTCAAAATCCCAAAGATTCCAAAAATTACCATAAAATCCCAATAAATCCCAAATATTACCAATTTCATTTCTCTCAATCACCCCATGACCCAATTTGGCCAATTTAACCATCTTTAACCAAAATCCCCAAATTGCCCTTTAAAAACCCAAATTTTCCCAAATCCAACTCAAATGTCCAATCAATTTGATCTCAATTGACCCAAATTCCAATTCTAAACTCAAATTCACTTTTTATATGAC